>VVHJ01008202.1:19309-29889 GCA_015107715.1 Tylochromis polylepis | reverse complement strand
AGCACAACTCTACAGTTTTATGAGCCTGTAAAGGTGAAGGCCATGCATATTAAGTTTTTCATGCACCGTGAACTTTGGTGGTATGCTACAATAGGTTACGTAATTAATTTCTGCAGAAAACCTTGAGCCATATATTTTCAACATTTTTTTTCCTTATGCTTAAAGGGTTATGCTGCCACAGACGGGGGATATTGTAAAACTGAGAGAATCACTGTGATCGTCTTGTAACGAGGTTCAAAGTTCAACTTTGCTGACTCCTATGCTGAGAATTACCACAGAAAAAGATAAAAGATCAGATATAAGAAGATAAATAAGGTCACGATAAAGTATTTAAAGACATTCTGAAAAACAAATGACGCCAAAGTTGTCATATCTTTTCATATCAAGAGCTTGTTTTCACTACGTCAACCATGAGAGAGTTTTAACGCATACATAAACATCATGAAGCTACACTCACCAGCCTTACAAATCTGCACCTGCACACACTATTTGTATTCAGTTGTAAACCATGCAACCACATGATGAATCCACCTCAGTCGATGCAGAAGGTGACTATTTGCTCTGAGCGCTTGTCACTTTGTGGTTGTGCGGTTGTACTAATGCAATCATCTGGTTTACTGATGGGGCAAATTTCCACCTTCATGACATCCACTGCGCGCATAAGAATGTGAAATCATTTTGCTTCATTTCTCGTGATAATTGCTTTGTGGTGCACTTTTTCTTATTAGCAGCACCTGCTTTTACTCATTTATTCCTCGCTAAGATTTCCACTTGAGGAAGGACAATGTCAGGCTTTAAGAGTCATGCGAGGTGTTTAACAAGCTTTAAATATCAGTTAACATATGAAATGGTGAATATGACTTTCATTCTAGATTAGTTTGGTGCTACTATAATATATACACTTACGTGGCTCTCAGATAAAGCCTTTGATGATGTGGCCAAACATGCAGTGCAATGAAGGCCATAAATATGAGCTTTTATTGGCTAAATTTGACTGAACAAGCAAAGTTTAAGTATCAGTTTTATATCGGTTCAATTTCAGACTTGCAGCATATGAGAAATTGCTCTAAACCAGCAAAAACCTTTATGACCCCAAAGTAATTTATTCAAGAGTTTCAGCCTGAAAAAAAAAAAGACAGTGTTAATACCAATAATAAGTCAACGCTTTGGTCCAGTATACTTGTATATTTCTAACAAGACCAGTCTCACAGTTCGTAACCGTCATGGTTTCCACACTGAATCACACAAAAGCGTCCAGTTTAGTTGCGCTGAATAGCGTACAGTGCAGAGGCTTTGGTGCTCTAAGCACTGGCATCCTGTTGTGATTTTCATTTGAGTCACAGTGTGGCAGATTGGTTAATTTGATAAGCTCACGCTTGCTCCCTCAATCACTCTCTCACATATATTTCCCGTTTTAAACTTCATCAATGAATGCCACACTGATGCTTGTCTTATCTACATCATTAGTAAATTCTTTTTAAGTTTTTAGATCCAGCTGTTTTGGGACCCATCTCCTTGTGTGCTACTTTTTTAATCTTGCCATTTTGAAATTGATCAGTATAATTCAAAAGTGCAATTTAAAAGTTTACATGTTTTCGATTATTTGGTTTAATGAACCATATTGGTAAAATGAGATGCAGGTATACAAGTGTGTGACGCTGAGTCTTTTTCTGGCCTTTCACTCTTTGACTTTTAAAGTTGGAGTAACCACTGGTTCCAAAATACTTTCTTTGAAGTCCTGGTCCCCTTGATCATGTAACAGGACTGTAGGTTCATGTTCAGGTCATTGCTTTTAATTATTGCACCTTCATTTCTTAATTTTTTAAAAATTTCTCATACTTTTTCTTGCCAGCTGTTGTGGCAAACTGTTCTACATGCTGCTATACCCATGAGCCTCTGCAGGCACTTCTGTATGCCCGAGACACCTGTTAGAGTAGCAAATCAAAGCAAATTCATACACTCTGTCATTGGTCCTGGGAACAAACCACCTGTCCAAGCTACAAAAAACATCTTTAAGTAACCATCAGTCCACAAGAGAACTGTTGCAGGCTGCCTTCTATACAGTCAGGTTGCATAAACACAGCAACTTTTGCTTTTGCAAAGAGCTTAAAGTGTTGTCACGAAAAAGCTTGCTTTTACAAATAAACAGGATAGTGGTAGCTTGATTCTGATATAGTCAGGGTTTCTCAAATTTATCAGAGGACCCACATACAGTGAATCTTCATTTCTCAAATTTAAGATGTCTCATTAACTCCCTCGACCACTCGAGTCCAACACGGTGAGATCTGCCAATTCTGGAGACTCAATCTCTGTGCTATAAATGTGACAAATGTTATTTTCAGCTTAATTCCAGCGATATTATAATGTTGTTTTCTCCCACAGCACCAAATGTGGCTACAAGTGGATCAGACTGAGTAGTCTTTCTGAAAACTACAAAACTCCCACTGTTTTAGCTAGGCTTGTGTCAGTTTTTCCAAATTCTTCTTTATGTATTTAGTGAGGAGTCAAACAAAATTCTGTTACAGATACAAATTTTGGTGACCGTTAAGTGATGTATAGGTGACGTACATTAAGTATGACATAATAGAAATGGAAACTGTAAAATTGTGTTAGCAGGGGGATGATAAAATAAATGCAATATATATTTAAAAAGATCAAAAGAACTAGGATTCAAAAGCTTAAAAGAAAAATGCTAATAATTGCTGGATGGATGATGATGTTCATGCACAGTTTCATGCAGACTGACCCACCTGGAGGAGACCTATAGATATACATGCATACATACACAGCGATCCTTATCATGAGATAAGGTATTGTAAGAAGTCTGATGGTTATACTGAACTCCATTAGGGCAATGACAGAAAGAATGAGGCTGGAGTCAGTTTGCATATATCACACATTGGATCTATGCCTGTAGACATTTTAGAGACTTTAATGTTGGAAAAAGTGTCAAGTTTCCACTTGCAGTCAGTTACCATCCTCAAACTTTCTTAGGTACTTCAAGTTAATATGGCAAGAAGACATTATAAGGCAGTAAATCAGTCTGCCATTGAATGGAGTCAAGTTGGAAATTACATGCAATCTGTTTGTGATAATATGGCAATAAACTGTATTACATCTTTGAAAATCACAAATCTGTTGCCATTTACGTTCAGAAGAAATTACATTACACAGAAATTCTTCCAAAAATAATGACATAGTTGCTACAGGACAGCAAACTTACATTTATATAGGAATATAACCAGAATACAACCAGTTGAGTTCAGTCCCCTGTTGCAAAGAGGCGTCATAGACAAGTTCAGCTTATTGACGCATACTGACTCAGATTGATTGCAACGTGTTGGCAGTGGAGAAAGACAACATGACTGCAGTCAGTCTGAATTGCATCACGATTCGTTGAATTTGTTTGTTTGGAGACGGGTTGCCTCCCACCAAGCAACCTGTGCGGTCACAAAGAGGGTGAGGGTGTTGTATGATCAACCTCAACGCAACTATTTGCAATTGTTTGCTGAATGCAAAAATGCTATTTTTACTATGTTATTTTTATTCTGGCATGACTGGGCCATTAGCCATTAGTTTTAACAAAGCTCCTAACCTGGAACATTCAGGGGGAAAATGTGACTGTGGCAAATTCACTTTATTTCATAGTAAAGTAAATATTTTATTCACAAAAAGAGCTTTTATGTTACTTATACCATTCTGTTTCTCAACATCAAAAGAACCATCCAAAATGGATTTGGGACAGAATGGTTGGGACAAACTGTAAAAAAGAAGAAAGCTTTCTTACCAATCCTGCCATGCCATTTCCTTTCAGAAGTCCATGTTCTCCACCACTATCTCTCCTTTCTCCAAACACAGACTTAGTCGCTCTTTAAAAGAGAACTGGTGCCTCTCATCACTAAATATTGCATCACCTAGTTCATGAAGACACCTATTCCAAAGGACACCCTGTGTGCAGCTCTGTGATGTCAGAGGAAATGGCAACACTTGATGCTTCCATGAAAGAACTGCAAGCACACCAGCTACTAATCACCTAAAACTGTCTTAGGCATCAAATATTAGATATGCCTGTATGGACAAGACTGTAATAGTCATGGAAATCTTACAGGTCCAGCTCTACACAAGTGTCTTACAGAAGAACATTTATTTCAGAAAGCTCGACCACAGAGAAAGACTGCACACACTGTCCATTCTGAAAGTCATAACAAGCCATTCATGTGTATTGTACATTCATCTACATTCAACTATGATCACTATAACAGGTAAAAAACTCTTTTGAATATTATGCTGGACAAATAAGAAATCCCTGTTTGTTATGATGACACGTTTTCACTTGCTGGGCATTGGGAAAACTAGTTATTCTCACCCACCTCCAAGTGTCTCAGGTGTGAAGTTTTACAATAGTCGTATATTTCAAATGCCTCTACCCACTATCATCAGCTCTGCAATACAGACAATGCTGGAAACAGGCACTGCTGTGCTATGGAATCAGCCTCGACAGCTGAATGACGTCAATACAAGAAGCCAGCGTTTCTCTGTACTTGACCCCTTACCAGCTAGTGTGAGCCGACACCAATATTGCTCGCTGTTGCCACTCAACTCATGACAGCTGAATGGACACAGAGGGAAAGTTTGGTTCTGTTTCTCGCTCTTCCTTATCTGCCTCTTACAACAGAAAAAACAAGCAAATCCCATGCACTTGGGGAGAAAACGACACGCAACAATGGCATCCACCAATAGCGCTGTCAAACAACGCCATCTCTCTCGGATGTTAAAAGCTTTAAGAGCTGAGGCCTCTGTGACATCCATAGCCTCGGGATGTCAAAGATGGTTGAAGACTTGAGAGCAGGCCTCTGTTTTAAAAATACTGTGTGTGGGTGTGTGAGTGTGCACGTCTCTGAGCAGCAAAAGTGACATTTGAGGGGCACTTTACAGAAGCCAGCGGTTGCTAGGGATCTTCTGTATCACCTAAAGAGCCTTTGTCAGTCATTGGAAAGCTGTCACCTTTTGGGGGGCCGATACGGTAGGGGGAGCCTGCTGACAGGTAGGAATTAATGAGAGGTGTATGACAGCAGACCTCGGTGCTCTTGTGTATGTGTGTGCGAGTGTGTGTGTCCACATGTGTGTGACTGAGGTCCTTTGTCTCAAGAGGATGAACCACCGTCTTTGTCATCGTGATAGAGAAAGAGGGGAGAGAGGATGTTCAAGAGAGACAAAAAGAAGATTCGAGAGATGCTGCTGATATTTCCAGATTGATAAACATGTAATCCCGTTTCAGTAGCCAGTCGCTAACACATACACTGATGCGTGAGTCTCATAATAAACACCTGTGCACAAGCTGTGCACACACTGTGCATGGAAGGAGTCGCCCAACGCGTTGGCACCTCTGGTCACTTCTGCCTCCATGGCTACATGTAAGACTACAAGTTCACATCCTCGCAGAACAATTTAAGAAGCTCTTCAAACATGGTGCCAAATTACATTCACTTTTACAACCATGTGTATCTGTCTGCTGTTGTGTGTGCGGGTTGATGTAATAATCTGTGTTCCCTTCCACATTACACAGTTCTCCATCGCAGTAAATGAGTTCTGTCAATGTTTCTGCATCTCAATTACACAACTGAAATAATAGGCAGCGGCGTGGCTAAGGAGGAGGAGGAGGAGTGCAGGGGCAGCTCATCCACAGAGCTGAGAGATCAAACGCTCTCTTGATGACACTTGGTGACTTCCTCTTGCTTAGTAAGATGCAACATGGCCATTACTATTTATAAATCACTGGTATTTTTAAAATCACTGAGAATAAATGTGTGTTGATACAGCGACTAGGCACACTCAGTGATAAAGTGGGCAATGACAGATGCTGAAAGCCAGTGATAAGTCACTGTCCACGAACTAGTGCATGTGTCTGGTTATGTGTTAAGATGTATGTTGAATGTATCTTGAATAAAAATCAACAACCCGTGCAAATCACTGTATCTGAGTCAAATAACCATTTTAAATCAGAACATGGGACAGTAATGGTAAGTACAGCAAAAAGGCAGTTTTACATTCAGTGTAGACTTTTTGATCACTGCGCCTTAAGCCCACACACTACTCTCGAAAGCTGTGATGTGCTTGCAATAGCTTGTTTTACCTGTCAGAAGTTACTCATTTTTTTTTAATCGCTAATTTTGGTTGGCAAATAGCCTTTAAGTTTCATCAGTGCTGCTGTCTGGCAGTAGTAGCACACATGAGTAAAATAAAGGGAAAACAAATATTCATAGTCACATAGTCACGTTTCTTTTTTCATATGTGTATATATACTGGACGGGAAAAAAAGTCATACACTGTTAATATTTCATTAGAGTCCATTTAGCTGTGGTGATGGCATGCATTTGCTGTGGCATCATTTTGATAAGCTTATGCAGTGTCACAAACTTTAAGTTTCGCCAAGATCTCCCAGTGTTGGACTGCTTCTCCGGCACATCTTAAAGATGCTCAGAGGGGTTACGGTCTGGACCACAGACAAATAAAACATGGACATCTTTTACTGGGTCAGAAAAAATGAAGTCAATATAGAAGAGCCTTAACCCGGCAGTCTTTCTGTAAAGGCCGCCAGATGGCAAACAAACTCCTGGTCCTATGAAAGTGTATGGAAAAAATTTTTTATATTGAAAATGGCTGTGTCAGAATAAACTGAATTTTTATACTGAAGCTAGATGAAATCACGTTCTACAACGGCTGCTGCTGCTAGCACTGTTAAGGTTAGCCAGACTGAAAGCTAATATGACGTCAGTATGTTTGCAACATTGCACATGATACAAAGTACCGCACATTTCAGCGACTAACGTGTTTGACAGTTTTATATAGCTCCTAAAAAACGCAATGCAAGTGTGCCATAGTCCCATCAGTTTTGAGTATTAAATACTATTTGCATGCTAATATTTTGTAAGATCACAACTGAAATTCAGCAAAATACTAATGACAAGCGTCCATGAGCTTGTCTGACTCAATCTTAAAAAAAAAAAAGCAAAACTAAGAACAGAACCTTTATTACACTGAAATTTGGGTTCATAATAATTTTCATTTGTGTTTTAAACTATTTTAACATTCTTCAGTGATGAAAGCAAAAGCCAGTCTGAAACATGTCAAGGACGGAGTATAATTATCTTGCTACAAGGCCCGAGCAGCTAAAGAAAACATCAAATTTATTTGAACTCCCAGACATTTGACTAAAGAAGAGGACGTGTGAAATCAACTGAGACTGAGAAATAAACATTTTGAGACCAATCTTTGTATTGGAAATCTGACAACCAAAGTCAGCAGGCCAGAGAGACAAGCCCAAGGACACCTGAAAGTGAATAAAAAGAAAGATATGTGTGTTAATGTGTATGTGTTTTCATGTGAGCCAGAAAATTCTGATAGGAAGATGTTGATTTAAATAACTGACTCTCTAAGGATCTGACATAAAACTGCAAAAAGAAGAAAGAAATAGAAAAAAAAGTGAAAAAGATGTGCGGGGGGGGGAGCCTTCACCAAGTGAGTTTATCAGCTTGGCACCTGCTACTGGAACATTCTTGATGAACCAAAGGTTGTCTTCATTAAGCGCATTAATATTCATGACGCATGGTAATTTTGACACAGAAAAGGTCTTGGTAACCTTTTCGCGTGTGAAGAAATTTTTTTACTTCTCAAGGAAATTACAGTCCGGCAATGACTTAATTAACGCTCGCTTTCTTGGCCACGGTTTGAGGGCCTGTCAGTTTGGTGCAGCGCTGGCTGTCAGGCATGCCGAGGGCTCGGGGAGAGAAGGATTGAAGGAGAGGAAAAGACAGGGAAGGAGAAGAGAGAGGAGAAAAAGAGCAGACAGATGAAGTCAACATGCACTCATCTTGCCCACAGAACATGGTAATAGGTTTGCTTGTTGCCTTCAGATTTGCTTTTTCCACTCTCTTTATCTTGCCTATCCTGACTTTTGGACTTGCTGATATATGACAACCAGAACTTGACCAAAATAGATGAGAGGAAAAAAACACATGCAAATGTGCGATCTATTTGAAACTGAGATTAAGCAATCCGAATACAGTAGTGCTACCATTTGTGAATGAGATTAATCTATCACTCTTGATTTTTCCTTTAATTAAAACCAGCCGTGCAAGACTCATGTGCCTCTTTGCTGTTATGACTGACACGACAATCAAACTATAGAACTGTCTAATGGTTGACAATTTTACAGCCATATTAATGCTCATTTTCTCTCTTTCTACCCACCCACCAATCCGCCAACACAGCAACACACACACACCTTACAAAGTACACAAACTACTTTCCAATATAGTGAATCATTGCATGTCCTGCTCTAACATCGGGGCAGTAAAAAATGTGAACATAAGGTAGCATTTCCTTTATCATGTCCCATAAAAATAGCAATTTGCCCAAGCCCTTGTAGCACAATATGGAAGGCGGTGTGTTTGGCTGATAATGTTGAGATGACAGATCGTTCCATACAGGGAGGTTTCTCTGCTGTCTGCCTGCCCTGCGCAATAAATCGCGTGGCGGGACCAAAAGAGGGAGAGCGAGGGAGAGCGCATTTGGAAATGAAAGAAGAGCGTAGCAGGGATGTGGAGGGTGGCGACAATGAGAGGCGATGAGCTGGGTCAGGGATGTTGTGGAGGGTAAACAGACAACAGTACAGAGACATTCTTTAAAAATTAAATATTTGTGGGATTTTCCTCCTCCTTTCCTGTTATCTACCACCATCAACGTCATCATCTGACCTTCCCGGCATTGACTAACTAAAGACACTGATGTTCATTACCGGTTCATTGACCAGCAATTGAGATTGGAATGAAAAAATCACACAAGCAAGCTTTACATGCATATTTTATAAGATCCACAGTCAAACACAGTAACAGCTTATCATGTGCGTTGTTTAGATGACAATGAATCATCTCAACGATGAATTTATTGTCACTCTGCACATACTTCATGCATCACTTAATATATTAATCTATTTCAAATAAATGCCCAGGGCTCCAGTGTGCATTTGTGGATGTGACAGTTTGTTGAATATGTAAATGCTGTTGAGTCAGATCGTGGGACTGATAAAGTAGCTCTGTCAACGTGTGTGTGACTTACACTTTTTTTTTTTTGCTCAAGATATGTGGATGTGTGTGTCTCTTCTGCTGTACTTTGTTGCTTTGATCATGCTCACTCAGCTCATTGCTCACAGCAGACGTTGCCTTAAGGTGTGTGTGTGTGTTTGTGTAAACAACTGTGTCCTAACTACGCCCCCCCACCCCCCTTCCAAGTTCAGTTTATTTGTGTCAGCGCTAAAAAGTACATCTCCCTACCTAACCTGCTGCGGTCTCTACAAATCCGCTCCAAGACTGTGACACAGTGTCCGTGTATATCATTTGAATTCTGCACATAGATTCAAAACAATATGAACGTATAAAAAGAAAATGTATTCTGACGGATGTCATTTTTGTAGACACTAATCAGTCAAACTGTCCAGTCAACAGATTAACCATTAACAGACCTTAATTAAAATAAACAAAGTTTAATTAATGTTGATATAGCTTCTTCTGCTTCCACAGCAGATCATCTGTTTCCATCTCTCCCCGTTTCTAGCATCCTCCTCTGTCACACCAACCCTCTGCACGTCTTTTGTCTTCCGCCAACAGAAGCACAGGTTCCACTCAAACCATGTTAGTCATTGTTAACCTGGGCCCCGACTGATCCGGTATGGAAATCTCTTTGCTGATGATTTTATATTTGGCAAAGATTTTACACATGATGCCCTTCCTGACCCAACCATTCATTCGCATTTTGGATCGGCACTGGCTTGTGGCCGCCATGTGGCTGGTATGGGAAACAAGCAGTTAGCAGTAGCTTTATAATTAATTTACTTGCTTATAGATATTGAATATATTTTAGACAATTTTGTTATCTATATTAAGTCTTCAGAAAACACTAAAGGTGCAGGATGGACAGCTAAGCAATGAGTTGAAACTCAGCACATTTCTGTCAGTGAGTCACGGGGGAACCACATATTCTGGTGGCAATACTGTCATTTGTTGTCTTCAAATTGCCACTTGATAAACTGTTATTATCCAAATTATAGCTCTTTAAACATGACCATTAAGAACTGCATACAAAAAACAAACAAACAAAGCAATCATTTATCTCATTGATATGAACTGTGTAAATCTTGTGGCATTAATATTTTGCTGCTTGGGAACAGATATCTCATTTTCACTGCTCAGCACTAGTATGAGCTGTTTGCATCACTTTTAATGGTTTAAGATTGGACTCAATGCTTCAACCTAGCAGCAACCTCTGGGGCGAAAAAATTAAGCCAGCAAGAATGCTACATCGTAGAGCAGGGGTCTCAAACTTCAGTCCTCGAGGGCCGCTGTCCTGAAACGTTCCCATGTGTCCCTGCTGCAACACACCTGAATAAAATTAGTAGGTCATTAGCAAGACTCTATAGACTTGACTGCATGCTGAGGTGGCAACCCCTAACCCTACTCAAGTAAATTTAAGTAAATGTAAGTGTTTGGAAAAATGTACTTCTAAAAGTACTTTTATTGCACCAT
>VVHJ01008202.1:6897-19289 GCA_015107715.1 Tylochromis polylepis | reverse complement strand
CATCCTGGATGAGCTGCACTACCTGAGCCACTTGTGTGGGTTGTAGACTCCGTCTCATGCTACCACTAGAGTGAAATCACCGCCAGCATTCAAAAGTGACCAAAACATCATCCAGAAAGCATAGGTACTGAGAAGTGGTCTGTGGTCACCACCTGCAGAACCACTCCTTTATTGGGGATGTCTTGCTAATTGCCCATAATTTCCACCTGTTGTCTATTCCATTTGTACAACAGCATGTGAAACTGATTGTCAATCAGTGTTGCTTCCTAAGTGGACAAGTTTGATTTCACAGAAGTGTGATTGACTTGGAGTTACATTGTGTTGTTTAAGTGTTCCCTTTATTTTTTTGAGCAGTGTACATCTGAAACTAAGAGTGGCAGACATGATGACCCAATTATTTAAAAATACACACACATACAAACTTTGTTGCTTGCATAAGAAGAGCAGGGTTAGGACTTTCTTTCTCCATTAATAAGTCAGTCTAAACCAGGGGTGTCAAACTCCAGTCCTCGAGTGCCGGTGTCCTGAAACTTTTAAATGTGTCCCTGCTGCATGTTAGGGATAAAATGATTAAATAAAGTTGTTTTTGTGATTTTTATATACACTTTGCAAGTGTATATATTCGCAAGCTCATTAAGAATTGGCACTCTGTGTAATAAGGGTCAAAAGCATCAA
Source organism: Tylochromis polylepis (assembly GCA_015107715.1). Lineage (NCBI taxonomy): Eukaryota > Metazoa > Chordata > Actinopteri > Cichliformes > Cichlidae > Tylochromis > Tylochromis polylepis. The sequence continues at coordinate 18,614 of VVHJ01008202.1, read as the reverse complement.
TTCAGCGCTATGATTAGATTGAATATTGAGACTGACATGTTGAGCTGCAGAGGGATTTGCAAACATGCTTACACATCATAACTAGTTAAAGTCAGGGTGATATTTTTCTAGGCCAAGGGAGTCTGAACAGAATGTCCCAGACTTAAATAATAAGTAGAAAACAACAGGCTGAGAATTGCTAGATAATACTAATACGGCAAGGTAAGGGAGTGAGGTGTTTTTCTTTCTCTATCTTTTTCCAGGAAAAGGAGTAGATGCGAGATGCGGTTAGGCATGGATGAAGTGAGGGGGATGACCCAGTCGGGAGATGGCAGGACCGGCCATGTTGTTTCCCCAGAAGAAGATAGTCATAATAATACTTGTTTTTGTTGTGGTATAAAACTGTATTGCCCGCTTACAGGGTCATCCTTTTTGTGAAGCAGACCGTTGGTTCACATTGAGGTCCAGCGTGCTATAACTTGTAATTTCAACTGTTAAAATGAATTAAATCTTTTAAAAGATAGTCACTCTCCTGTATTTCCTTAAGGAAAAAAATCAAACACTAACAAAGTGGTGACACACCTGAATAAAATTAATAGGTCATTAGCAAAACTTTATAAAACTTGACTGCATGCTGAGGTGGTAACCCCTAAACCCTACTCAAGTAAATTTCAATAAATGTAAGTGTTTGGAAAAACATACTTCTAAAAGTACTTTTATTGCACCATGTTCATTCACTCATGAGCTGCTGTAACATGAATCAAATGGCTGAATTGCCACCTCAGCGTGCAGTCAAATCTACAGAGTCTTGCTAATGACCTACTAATTGTATTCAAGTGTGTTGCAACAGGGACACATGGAAAAGTTTCAGGACAGCGGCCCTCGAGGACTGGAGTTTGAGACCCCTGTCCTAGAGTTTCAACTTGAAACTCACATCAAAAGCAAACCACTCCACACATATTCACATTTTGAATTTAACAGCAACAAAATGTTTCTTTGTTTCTCTAGGGATAAGTCCACCCCCCTCAGAACTGGTATATATTATGACTCATATACTTGGATAATGTTCAGGCCTGATATGCTGAACCAAGGAGTAGTCGCTGACAGCAGTCAGCTAGGCCTCACCTCCTGAAATTCAAGTAACTAAAATGAATCTCTCGACTGTGCTTGTTAGTTCCTTTTGGAGTCTTTTAATGGAATTATCTTACAAATAATGTGGTTTGTTGTTTTGTACAGACAACCCAAGAGGTTTGTGCTTCAGTTTTTGTGAAAGAAATTCAAGTATTATTAGTCTGATACTTACCACAGATAGCTGCTAAGTATAAGACTTAGCCGCCATCTGTGGTTGTGTGTTATATGACAGGCGTGGGGTACATGGTCAGCATTTTAAATCACTAGACCATCCAGACAAAATTTATTTATTTTCTTTTTTGCAAACTAGCAACCGCAGTGTGAAGTAACATCCTCAAACATGACACGACATAAAGTGCTCTAAGAAAAATTAGCCATCCATTGCTAGCTTATGTTGGTGTGCCGGATTTTGCAAAATATTACTTGCAGGTAATTGAGGTAAAGCATCACCCTCGGCAGTGCACTCGAACGTACAACATCAACTGCTACGGCTGTTCTTAAACAGAATGGCCTGCAAACATTTGCTGTTTGTGGGACGGATACAGTACATTAGTTTTAGGGTTACTAGCCTATGAAGACAAATAACACGGAACGACAAGTGCAGTATCTGCCTTTGTGCCTTTTTCAAATGTGATACTCAACCTTTCATCTGTCCTGCATGCTGTCTTTCTCCTTTTCATCCCTCTTTCCCTCTCTCTCTGCCTTGTATCTGTCTGCCATTAGGCAGATAGTTGCCGGTCTCATCTGTATCATGTCTCCGACAGTCCCCATAGGAGTACCACACAGTTGCTTGCTTAAGGATTCAGGAGCCACAGCCCCATCCCACTCACCGATCCCATGGATCAAACTGACACTTGGTCAGCATCAGCACATTATGAACTATGGCCACCTGCCACCGCAGACACATTGTTCTCTCTGTAGTAATGTGAAGAATATAGAGGGGACTGGTGAACTCGGCCTGCTGACAGCTTATTCTCTCTCTTATCTCCTCTGTGGTGTGTGTCTGTGAAAAGTGGACGGTAGGACTGCATTGAAATGTGAGGGTGTGGATCATCCTGTAGGCATGAGTTACCTTTCTTGCATACTGACATTTACCCAGAATTCAAATGTTGAAACTGGGGCTTAAGTCAGTTTTACTTGCAGTGCCTTTCAAAAAAAAAAAAAGCAGATAATCTCTTAATGTCATAGTTGGTCATTTTTAACAAAATCCAGGGTAGTTAGATATGAATTTTTCCGTTTTTTCCGGGGTTTTTTGTTGTTGTTGTTTTTACTTTTAATCTATCTCTTCTGCAGAAACTAGGGCTTAAATTTGCACGGTTGACCCCGGTCAACAAAACACATAAAGCAAAGAAAGTGAAGTTGCAGATTTCTACTTCAAGTTCTTTGGATTTTGATCATAATGATGTTAGACCGACACAGATCCATTCAATTTCTTGTATTTTCTAAATTTCAAAAACAGGCACACATAGTCGCCCAGCAAGACAAACGTATTCCTGCCTCTACTGAAAATAAAAAGGTTTCTGTGGACCGGACTCTCCACGGCTCCCTGTTAGGTATGTCTCACCCTTCTTCAGACTCCAGATCCCATTGACACCCTTCATGTATGACCAGGTGGCACCCATCCACTAAATAATGAAAAAGGTGATTAAAGTGACTGATGTCTGGCCATCCATTCTCCCAAGTCTCCTCTTTAATGCAGCCATTACGCCCTTGTGTCCAAACTTAGCTCATCAAATGGCCTCATTTATGGTGAACTGACAGTGTGCAGTATATTGAACCAAGACTGAGGATCACTTGACATCATCTACACATGGTTTTACTTTACACTTAAGAATTAATCTGACAGTGACACTGCGAACATCTGGTCAGATGCTGGAGAATTACAAGGATCATATTTTTTTGTGTAACACCCGAACTTAGACTTAATTTTTTAAAGAACCGATACTGTAAGTACTCTCCTAGCATGTTGTTATCTGTTGCTGGTATTCATATTTGGCATCTTCTGACCTTGTTACTTTTCCACTCCTTGCCATGAATGTGCTAAAGAGAACTAGATTTAGCATTTAATTTATTATGACTATAACCTGTGCTAATAATAATATTAAGCACAGGAAACAGTTTCCATGGTTTATGTGCCAAGTGTACTACTTAGTTTCCACTGAGGGTGATTTCAAGTGTTTCTGCTCCTGATCTGCTCTGGTTTTCTCATACAGCACTCTCACTACTCTTTGCACGATTTTAGGGATGGATCCTGTTTTGAGTGATGGATCATCAGGTTGTGATCAAATGAAACCTTCACATATTCCCTGTTTGATGTTCAGACTCCCTCATTAGAGTGGAACAAACTGCTGCAGTGCCTGTTCAAAATGTGCCTGTTTGGAATGGGCCAAATGAAGCTTGCAGCTGTGTGAAAGTAGCTATAATAGACCGAATAAAACGATGGCCAAAACGCAACCGCGTCTAGACTTAAAATGCCATCAGACCTGTGTGAATTTTTGTCTTGAGTTATGGCCACAAAAAGCTGCTTTATGAAGTCGCAGAGACTCTTTAACCCCTATATTCTAATCACTTCATTCCCGAGTCCAAGTGAACAAAAACAAGAAGTCAAGTATTTGTGCGTACTTGTACATGTAAATAGTGCTGTGCAAAAATCTCTAGCCACCCCAAATTTCTTTACATTGTGCTTCCAAGGAGCTGGAAGCCTGGCTGGGTGAGTGGTGTGGACACCCAACTTCATGAACATGATAACTCAAGAATGGGTCAACATGGGATTTTTTAAATTGATACCACAGTTGCATCCACTAAAAATCTCAGAGGAGTCTGAATCTCAGTGATGTTGACCTTAAGCTCTACGAACATCTTGTGACTGTGATAAATCAAGAAAGAAGACACCTAGGATTTATCCCCCAGGTACATCTACTAGCAGGCTGAGGGGTAGCACTGGCAGCCATCAGTATTTTTAAAGTGGTCTTGAGCAAAAGTTCCCTAGACTTTCTGAAGGTCTTAAAAAAAAATTTTCTTTGGACTTTTTTTAGTCCTATTCTTGTACCTGATCATTTACAAAGGATTTATTTTTGTTTGCTAAGCCACAGAAGTGGCACTATTTAGCAATATTCAATTTTAAAGGATATCTTTAGCTATTTTATTTCTAGTGTCCTCCCTACTTACAGATGCACTTGTCTGTTTAAGGCTTTGTCACATGTTAATGGCGAACATCTCAATTGTCCATTTACACATAGCTTTGTCTATTAAGTAGTCTGTACCAGTTAGAATTTTTAATTCCATTAAACAATTTCATTTTCTTCCTGCAGAGTCACTCAGGCCATGAGACAACCAACAGTGTATCAAGGATTTTATACTTTTGATTGTAAGATTATATTATGTCATTTAGTTATTTATCTAAAACTTTAACGGCTCCCAGTGTACTGCAGCTTTCTATGTCAACAAGAGTTGAATAGCATTGTTTTGGAGTGGATGGGTTCATGGGATAGATTTCAGATGTTACTTCAAAGCAGGGTTCCTTCTGTTCTTTTGGAGGAATCTATTGTTTGTGTCCTCTTCGTTTGCTTAGAGCTGCCTCTGTTTTCTCAACTTTTAGTATTTTCTTGCATCCCCTTTGTGTAGACTTGTACACACCTGCCCTCACTTTCTCTGAAACAGTTCTTTCAACTGCTCCCTCTCTTTTATCTCGCTTAGAAAAAACAAAAAAACCAAAACCTATTCTGTTGTGAGGTAAGGCACCTTTTTATTCTTTTGGTGTGGATATTTCTTTTAACCTTAATGCCCAAGATTTGACTGAACTCTACGTCACGGATCCCAGAAACATCCAGCTGGGATGGGATGAACATGCACGTCACCGATGCTGCTCAAAGGTGAGACAGCAGACTGCAGTTTGGGCCCAGTGTCTCCTGTCGCCTCTTCTTTTTTAATTCCATTAAGTTTTCTTTTTCATTTTTTGTTTACCTATTCTGTGTTATGAAGTAAGGCATTGGTGTGGATTTCTCTTTACCTCATACCCCAAGTTGTAACAACAATCTAGCAGTTTGGGAATGGGGATGTTGCAATATGTGTCAATGCCTCGGTGTGGCACAGGCTTTGGCTCTTGCCAGGGAATTCATTTATCATACTCGCATGCACAGTGCATCTTCACAAACGGCCTACATGCATTTGTCGTTACCATTATCAACATTACATTTAATGGTGACATCCTCTGCATTTCGTTATACCATGTTGTGTGCATTTCCACTGTTTCCTTTACAAATATCAGATTGCAGCATTAAATCTAGCTACAGGCTAACTTAACATGTGCTTACATAAAGTGTGTCCTTGGAACTGGTGGCTTAATAAACATGAAAAGGAAGAAATTGTTTGTTCACAGGTTAATGTATGGTACTTCACACAGACAACTAACGTTTGGGCATTTACTGATTCATTACGGCAGTAGGATATAGTTCAAGTTTAGACTCCGTGTGTCTCCACAAATATGTTGAAATTGACATGACCTCAAACAGGCCATTCAGGCTTGAAAACCCACCAATGTTGCTGAAATAAAACAATTTTGCAAAGAAGAGTGGGCCAAATATCAGAAACACTTGATTGCACCTCTTCCTGCCAAGGATGGCACAACCAGATTGGTTTAAGGACAGTTACTTTTTCACACAGGGCCAGGTAGGTTTGGATAGACTGACTGAATGAAAAACTGAATTTTGTATGTACTTGGGTTATCTTGGTCTAATTATAATATTAGTGTGAAAATCTGAAACATGTGAATGTGACAAATTTGCAAAAAATATAAAATCAGGAAGGCAGCTATTACTTTTCCATAGTACTGGATGTGTAATTTTCTCACATATCCTGCCTACTTATGTTTCTCAGTGCATCAACTGACCACTGACTGCAAACCCTAACATGGGCTAGCAGCACTATACTGTATGAATGCTGTATGAATGCATTTTAGCTTCCCATTTACTCTTGTTGGAAACATAACTCACAAATGTGTTTTTTTATTTAAAAGAATCTTTAGCAAAAAAAAAAATAAAATAAAAAAACGCTAAACAGCAGCAAGTAGAGGGTTTTTTTTTAGGAATTATTTTTAGAGGCAAACGTTTCACTTTAGTGAATATTTTTATAGCAACCGAATGGTGTATAAGGCATTAGCTTAAAATATGCCCTAGGACCAATGTGCTTCGTAAACTGTGTGGCTCATTTGTTCATTTTTAACAGTTCTCGGACAGTATAAGTACACTACACAGGCTTTGGACTTTTCATGGGACTTTATGTCAACAAGAAAAATGCTTGCTACCACACAGTGGTATTACTGTCACCTGGCATGTCAGTCCCGTCTGTCAAAAGTTGTGCCTAAGTGGAAGGGGGACCCAAACGTGTCACTAACACTCGGGCATTACAGACAGCTAAATGCGCTAATGGCCTAGCTAATGCAGTGGTATTCACCAGTGGGTTGACCACATACACACTTCATGCATATACACAAGCAGACTATATGCATGAAGTAATCCCTCACTCACTCTCACTCCTTCTGTCATTCAGTCACAGCGCAGGTACACGGATATTCACTCAGACATTAACACTCAAAAAGGAAAACAGTCAAAAGCACCCACATAGGGCATGTCCTCTCAGCAATTCTGTCACTCACAAAAAACAGTATAAGGTGGGACATTAAAAGGTGAGTGAGTCTGCTGCATTTTGTCAAATAGTTATTCAGGCTTCTTCTTTAGTCATCTTTTATGTTCTGAAAGATTTAAAGGAGAGAGAGAGAGAGAAGCTGCCCACTTACAGTATGTGAAGCTAGAGCTGTGTACCTGCTGTTTACACACTTACTCAGATCTCACTTTGATTTGGAAACTGATTTTCAGAAGATCTGAAAGCAAAAATCAAAAGACTAATGAATAAACAAATGATGAGGAACATAGTTATTGCTGTATTGTTTACAATGAACCTTTCTAAATGTGCGGCAGATCATTTTAGCATTGTGTTAAGGATTAAGGTAAGTTTACATACATTTTTTTTCCTCTCCCAATAAAAGTAATTCAAGAACCAGAGTGACCCTAAAGCAGATACTCTGAAATCTGTTAAGGATTTTAGTACTGCTGTCACTGTTATGTTAATGAACTTTAACTAGTTCAGCGCAAAATTCCACAATATTTACAATAACATAGTTTTTTTTTTTAATGAAATGAATATACACAACATTCCCAGTGTCATTTTTAACTCTCTGGACACAAAAGAGCAAGGCCAAATTACACCCTGTTGTTATGGCAGTGCAACAACACAACTGGCTGAACGTGTTTCCTGGTTTGACTGTGATACTGAAGATAATTGGCTTTTGTTGGATAGGGGTGGGGCATGTGTTATATAGCCACTATCTTCGGTGTTCCAGAATTCAAATGATGACTCTTTCCCTTACAATGTCTCTGACCCTTATCGTTTCTCTGCTTCCCCATAGGAAGCTCGTTACTGAGAGACCCGGTATTCCCTGTCATGCTTGTTAGCCTGACATTATGAGTGAAAGGTGCAGGGACAGGAAGCCTCTGCTATAACTGGTACATATACTGTGAATAAACACACACTCAACATTATGTTCAAAGCTAAGACTCATAACTTGCCCAAAATTAGGGGAAGCCTGCCACACATGCAGACGATTCAGTCTTAAGTTCTGCCATTTAACAGTTACCTGTCGCTGTTGCTGCTCTAAATACAGCTTGTTCTCGGTCAGCTTGCCTGGTTAAGTGAAGATGAAGAGAACTTCCCTGCCAGGTACTGTAGATCAAGACTTGACATCTATGTATTTGTAACAAGTTTCTACCTACATCATCTCTCTGTGGGACACTGTACACTCTCGTAAAAAGACGGTAACACTGATGCAAGGCTTTGAAAGCATCAATTAGCACTCCTGGTGGTCCACACTGTTTTTCTTTTTTCCCTTCTTACCTTACCCATTCTCTTCTTTAACTTCTCCTGGGAATTGCTGTTAAGGGATACAATTAATTTTTTGACACAAATATGAAAGTGTTAATTCACCTGTGATAATTAGAGCTATTCTTACCGCATGTTGATGAATGTAAAAATGCAGTGTTTATTTATTAATTAATTTCCGCCCCGCCGTCAGAATGAGAGCTCTCATAATTGTGTGATCTTGACTTAAGAAGGAAGTCTCAAAGGAAATAGATTATAGACCTGCCCAGCAGTAATGAAACATTGTCAAAAAAATGCTCAGAAAAGTTACAGCATCTTCACTTTGATGTTCCTTTTTTAATATCTGTCTGAAGAGCGTTTGATGGTAAGGCTTGTCTTGACGTATCATGGCTCTCATGAATTCTGTGGAGCACAGCAGTGAGGTGTATGACTAACAGCTTTAACATCTTTAGTTTTCTTCTCAAGAACATGTTACGGTATCAGTATGTTAACATTACCTCATTAGGCAAGGTAGTCGTAAAATTACACAGGCTTTCATGGTGTGCAAAGTGCATAAGACGTGCAAAAGAATGGTAATTATAGTATTCAAATTAATTACGTTAAGAATATTATTGCTCAAGAAATATTTCTTCTACTTTTATTCTCAAATCAAGGTCCAGGCAGCCCGTGGTCCAGTGACTCTTAGCTAAGGGTCAACAAAACAGTGTAGTATGAATCCTAAAACTGCGTTGCTTAATTAAAAAGTGCAAATACACTCCGCTAATATTTTATTAGATACACCTTGCTAGAACCGGGTCAGACACCATTTTGCCTTCAGAAGTGCTTTAATTTTTCTTGGCAGAGATTCAACAGGGTGCTGAAAACACTGACATGATGGCATCACACAGTTGCTGCAGATTTGCTGGAAGCAGTAATCAGAAGATGGGTACACTGTGGTCATAAGAGGATGGACACAGCAACAATACTCAGGTAGGCTTTGGCATTTAAATGATGCTCATTTGGTACTAAGGAGGTCAATGTAAGAGTCAAATTATCCTCCACACTATTAAACCACCAGCAGCAACCTGGACTGATAAAAGCCCCAGCCATGCTTCTGTGTTGTTTACATCGCATTTTGATCCAACCATGCAAAACAAAAAACCTAAAACCAAAAAACCCCTGTTACCGCCAGGTGTCCAGGATTTGTTCCAGTTCAGAAAAAACATTTACAAATTAAGAAGGAATATTTCTTCTTCAAAAGCTCAAGATAAGAACTAATGTTAAAACCAGAAAAACACGTTTTTCTGTTAAAACAAGAAAAACACGTTTTTCTGTTAAGCGAGTAAATTTATGGAATAACATCAGTAACGATTTGAAGTTAAATGGGACTTTCATCAAGTTTAAATATTTGTTTTTAAAATAAAATGTTTATTAAGAAGTATATAGATATCTCACTTATTTGAAATTAAAGTAATTATGAAATACTATGTTCTGTTGTATTGTCAATTTGTGGTTGGCTGAAAATATATTGTGTGTGAGAGGTAGGGGCGTATAAGCTGCCTACACCCTTTCTGCCTGAAATAAATCAACTGAATGTCGCAGCAGAAATCAAGATGCATCACACTGGGTAAGATTTCTCTGTTGTCCAACTTTGTTGAGCTTGTGTGAATTGTAGCCTCAGTTTCCTGTTCATAGCTGACAGGAGTGGCACCCTGTGTGGTCTTCTGCTGCTGTAGCCCTTCTGGTTAGACGTGTTGGGCATTCAGAGATGCTCTTCTGCATATTTTTGTTGTAACAAGTGGTTTTTTTGAGTTACTGTTGACTTCCTGTAAGCTTAAAGCAGTCTGGGTATTCTCCTCTTACCTCCGACATCAACAAGGCATTTTCACTCACAGAACTGCAGGTCACTCACATTTTCTCTTTTCACACCGCTCTCTGATGGTTGTAGAGGAGATAAGTAGTTCTGAAAATACTCAGACAACCATGTCTGGCACCAACAGACACGCCATGTTCATTCAAATCAACTTTATTCCCCATTTTCATGCTCGGTTTGAAGTTCAGGAGACCATTTTGACCACGTCTACATGCCTAGATGAGTTGCTGCCATGTAATTGGCTTATTAGATTTTTGTGTTAATGGGCAGTTTAACATGTATGAAGTCAGTTTATGTCAGGTCATTGTGTTCACAACCCCCTTCAAAGGTCCATCCTAGACCTCTACATGCCTGTCAGCACGTCACTCCATCATTAAATCAGTCACTTCTCAGGGTGTAACAAGCTATACACTGGCTTTCTAGCTAGTTAACTGGTGAGAAGGAAAAAACATTCAGTCCACGTCAGTGAGCGACACTGAGCCTAAACCTGCTGAATCGGTGTTACGATTATGAAGTGGCTCCTGGAAATGTTTCTCCCTCACATGGTTTGGTGTGTGATGGACTTTTATTTTAAGTTTATTTAGAATTTAGATTATTTTATTGAAAAAAAAAATCATCATAAGTTGTGCCTTATGGTCACTCATGACCCGAATCTTCAATGGGAACGTGGCAAAAGTGTTTTATTTTGGTTTTCTCTCTTCATCAAATCAGTTTACTGTGGCAGCAGTTTCCATTGTTATTGGTTGTGGATTGTATTTCTGATCCTCATTCACAATATAGTTTTTGTTTAACCCAGTTGACAGCTGTTAAGTTGATGCATCAAGTGTTCAGCCAAAATAGCTCATCCTACAGCATCATCAGATGACACTGATTAAGATTTTATAAGCGAAGCGGCATGAAATCACTCACTTTACAGTTTGATGCACATGAGCTTCAAGTTCCTGAAAGTAGTTTGCAAACACAGAAGAGATTTTGACTGTAGGAAAATCACAGATGTAGCTTAAAGCCTTAATGATGGCCGAAATTACATGTAGCCTTCTCTATTCCAGGGTCATGGGATTTCCATTCGGCTGCGACTTTTGGGGACACTTCAACAGATGAGCTGTTTTAGTAACATCCCAGCTTTATCTGCTGAGAAAAATGACTGTGAATGTAGATGCCTGCGTGACCTCACAAACTGAGCTAAGCAATGTGCTGACCTAGCCCGGCTATGAGCAGGAACATCACAGTTTGGCCCCATAAGATTGCAGATCCAAGGGATTAAATCTATGCTTTGAGGAAGGAGTGGAAATCCATATAATTACTGGATTGTATGCTATAGCTAAAGCGCGTCACACTGTGCTACTTTATTTATCCAGATTTTAAAAAAAAATCTCACTTAGATTAAAAGTCTCTCCTTCAAGAGAGACCTGACTAACTGGATAAAGGATACTTTATCTGGCTGGCTGCTGGATAAAGAAAATGAATCTCCTGAACTTATCAGCCCGCATCGCTGTTTCCCACTTGATATACGGTCATATTCACACAAAAAGAACATGCCTAAAAATCTGAAGCCCTTTGCCATTTTTTTTCTTGATCACATAATTTGGGCCTACAAAAGGCTGGGAGAAACACTTATGCAGTAACTTATCACCGTCAACAAAGGGTGATCTTAAGCATTTTTGGCTCAGTCAGTCAAGACAATCACTGTCCAGCCGGGCCCGTCCCGCTCCATCTTGCCTGGCAGACACATAAAGGCAGCCATCTTAAATCACGTCTCACGGCGCACATCTAATGACTACTGAGCCCCTGCATATTTCAACATTAATTCATTAGAGGCGGG
>VVHJ01008195.1:4076-18841 GCA_015107715.1 Tylochromis polylepis | reverse complement strand
TTTTTCCTTCTCCTCTTTTTTTTTTTTTTTTTTTTTCTTTTAAAAAACAACCTCCAATTTTTCAACTTGCTGAGTTGGAAGGTCACTTCAGAGCAGTAAAATCATTTTAAAAAATTGAGCCTTTTTGGTAAAGATCAGGTGACTTGGCCATTGAAGAATATCCCCTTTCTTTGCCTTGAGAAATTCTTGGGTTGCTTTTGCAGTATGCTTTGGGTCATTATTCATTTGCATTGTGAACCAAGCGAATAGCTCTGTACACATCACAGTTCATCCTGCGCCCATTAATGCCCCACTTCCACTGGCAGTCATTAATGCCAATGGTGACTTTGCCATGTTTAATAGATTATGATATGCTTCAGATCAAAAGCTGTCTCCTTAATTGCTCTCTCCTTCTCTTTTCTCTTTCTATCATTCTGGTAAAAAATTTATCTTGGCTTCAAATGTCCAAACAACATTTTTTTCAGAACTGTAAAGGCTCTATTTGATTTTTTTCTGGAAAGGTCTGGCCTGTCAGATTATCCCCTTTTCAGTGGTCTTTCAGCCCTTTGGTGTTGCTGAGCAGGCCAATACATTTCTTCTTTCTAAACATGTAGCAGATTGTTGATTTGGACAATTTGGGCATTTCTTTTGTTAAGCCTTTGAAATAAACCTGAAAGTCTGCACAAAATTACAAAAATTGTGTCACTATCTAAATACTTATGGACATAGTTGTAGCATTATCAACCTATGCTAAAGCAGTTCGTTGTTTTCAAACCAGTGTGCTTCCTGTATAGATGGAACTGCAACAAATGGACCGACTTGCACGTGATCAATTGAAGGACCCGTTGTGAAAAGCAGTGCAGTTTGCTTCTGTGCGCCTAGTTACCACAGTGATTCATATCACTCTTCATCAATACGTAATCTTCCCAAACACAGGTTTTCATCTCCTCCCACAGCCCACAGTCCCATGCACCTGTAACAGTTTGTGTCATAAGGTGGCAGTATGACTTTGACTCACACTGAACCATTAGTGTGATGTTCATGGCTAACACACTGACAATTACAAAACTAAGTTGAGGATATAAGACTCCACCTGCTAAAGGATGGCTTGCTTAAAAGGGAGTTTACTCAGAAAGAATGTTTGAAATGATCTCCACAACTGGGAACGTCTTTCATAGCAAAGTCATGATGATTATTCTACTCCCAGCTATACATTTTATGAATTCTGTTCTGGTTTCAGGTAAAGCCATGAATATGTTCATTATATTTTTGTGTGATAACTTTAGCTTTATAGTTGCATAATTAACATGATTTATTCTTATTTATATCTTATTTATTATCATTCTTATATGTTGTGTGGCACTTTTGGTTGTTGTCTGTTCAGCAGGTTCCTCTTTAAGTGACCAAGTCCACCAGACTCCAGCTAACATTTACACAAAAGGAGAAGATGCTGAAATCTACTGCTCACACAGTATTCAAAGCTATGACACAATCCTCTGGTACAAACAGTCAGAGAAACAACTACAACTACTTGGATACATGTATTATGATAAGAGTTATCCAGAACCTGGAGTAAACGTAAGAATGGACGGGGATGCAAGACAGCACAAGAATTGCACATTAACGATTAATGAGCTCAGACTGAACAGCAGTGGAGTGTACTTCTGTGCTGCTAGATACCACAGTGCTGCACATCACTGCACCTCAATACAAAAACCTCCCAAACACATTTAAAAAATTTCTGTACAGCAGCTCACAGCCTCTCACACCTGGAATCAGACATTATAACCAACATTGGTCTCACAAAGATCAGATATTATAACAGAACATTTAAAGTGTCACATCCTGTTATAAAAGGAATCCTACAATATTCAAAACTATCTGCAGTATTTTATTTCAACGTAGTAAAATGATGACACATATTCTCACACATATCATACGACACACATATTAATAGTTTAAGGTGATTTGAGCTTTGTCACATGTTGTGTTATCCTGCTGAAAGTAGCCATCAAAAGATGGGTAGTGTGTGTCACAGCCAGTGGGAGCTGACTGTGTGGGAGTGAATAGTGGACCCAAATGAACATGATTCAGGACAGGAACATGCAAGAAACTATGAAGGAAAAACATGAACAAGAAACATGAGCAACACCTGAGCTGACTCATGAAATACATGATTTTGACATGACATGGAGGAAGGAACACAGACAACCTGACAAAGACTGAAAGAAAACCCACAGACTAAATACACACAGGAGGGGATCAGAGGAAGTGGAAACACATGGGGAAACAGCTGGCACAAATGAACATAATGACACCACAGGGAAAAGTAACACTAAGCACAATAGAAACAAGACCTTCAAATTAAAACAGGACCATAACGGGACGCAGACATGACACGAGCTTGACAACACAGGATACACAGACATGACACATGACAGGTTAAGACACACAAACCAACAAGGGAGATTTAAACACAGGGGTGATGGCATAAAGAGATCTAATAAACAAAGAACTGTGACTGAGCAACCTAGGAGCTTAAGATGACTAAATGAAGGGTGGATCTATACATACATGTTGTTTACACATCTTTCTGACTGTCATCTGAATGTGACTCATCAGACTAGGCAAAGTTTTCCAATCTTCTGTTGTCCAATTTTGATAAGCCTGTGTAAATAGTAGCCTCAATTTCCTGTTTTAACTAACAGGCATGCCACCCAGTGTGTTCTTCTGTTGTTGTAGTCATCCACTTTAAGGTATGAAATGTTGTGAATTCTGCCTCGATTATAGCAAGTGGTTATTTGAGTTACTGTTGACTTTCTATTAGCCTGAAGCTGTATGTTCATTTACATCTGTTCTCTAGCATCAACAAACAAACATAAATCATCATGATACTTTCTTGTACATAACCTTTAAAGTTATTCTGGTTTCAGATGTTGAAAACATTGAAAGATTTATTTATTTACATTTTTGGTAATGGTTTTTAAACCTATCAATCATCAATTTTAATTTCTCACGCACACTTTTCACGGCCCCTTGCACCTGTAACACTTCCTCTCAGAAGGGGCAGTATATCACTAGTCAGACTTACTCGTGTGAATTGTTCTAATAATAACCTGAGGATTTACTGAGACTCCACCCAATGAATGATGGTTTCCTCCTATGAAAGTTTACTCAGGCAGAAGACTGGAAATGATCAAGACAACTGAGAACATTGCTCAACGCAAAGCACCATGATTATTCTGCTCCTAAGCATCTATTTGAACTATAATCTAGTTTCAGGTGATGCCATGAATATGTTCAGCATATATACAGTATTATACAATGCTACAAATATAGCTGTATAGCTGCATTTTATATTTTACACAAGCTGTTGTGTCTTATTTTTATTTGATGTCTCTCCAACAGGTTCTTCTTTCAGTGACCAAGTCCACCAGACTCCAGCTAACATTTACACAAAAGGAGAAGATGCTAAAATCTACTGCTCACACAGTATTCCAAACTATAACCGAGTCCTCTGGTACAAGCAGTCAGAGAAACAGCTACAATATCTGGGATACATGAATATTGACAAAGGTTATCCAGAGGCTGGAGTGAATGTGGAGATGGATGGGAATGCAGATCAAGGCAAGAACTGCACATTAACGATTAAGGAAATCAAGCTGAACAGCAGTGGTTTGTATTTCTGTGCTGCTAGATACCACAGTGCTGCACATCACTACACCTCCATACAAAAACCTATCTCTGTTTTTCAATATCTCTATTACAGCTCACAGCTCCTCACACCTGGTATCCACCATTATAACCAATGTCGGTCTCACAAAGATCAGATATTATAATAGAAAGTTATAATATCGGTGAACAGCAATACAACATTTAAGCTGCGGCATTCTTTTATCAAAAGCACCTCTAATATTCAAAATATCAGTGGTGTTTGATTTCAGCATGCTGAGGACTCAAATATTTACATATATTTAGAGTTGTTCCTCAGTTGTTCTTTAGCGGGCTGTAAATAACGTAGTTAAAGGAGTTTCTATGCTGAAAAATGTTCTTTAAACATCTGGATATACAAGTAAATTTTTCTTTTACCAAAAACTAAGAATTAATTTTGAGATTCTTTTAATTACACAGATTAAAATGATGGAGAAGTTACATTTACAGTGTAACTACAGTAGGAGGTACTGTTATGGACAAAATGTACAAAACAAAGATTAATAACTTTCAAAGTAAAAATAAAAATTTTAAGATGGAGGCCATTCTGTGTAACTCAAACCACCTTAAAAGGTTGGGTCTGTTTACTTAATGGGAGGGAGAAATAATGAGCATAATAACGTACAGTAAGATAGTAACACAATATCAAGTACACTGATATTTAGTTCAGCAAGAAAACACAACATCATGATCATCTTCTTATCACGTTTACAAAAAAGCAGTTTGCTCTTGTTAACTGTTCCCAATCACAACATTTCAGCCCAGTGCAACTGTAACGTTTCCTCTCATTAGGTGGCAGTATATCTTTACTCAAACCTTTACACTGATACTGGAATGTAAATTGGTGGTAGTGACCGAAACTATGATGATTATGATAATAAGATAAGGCTGCTGAGACTCCACCTGCTAAATGATGGTTTGTTCATAAGAACTTTTTTGCACAAAGGAGCAGAACTGAGAGCAACAAGGAATCATGATTATTCTGCTCCTAAGCATCTATTTGAACTATATTCTAGTTTCAGGTAATGTCATGAATGTATTAAATACACTTAAGAACAGTATTATCCACAGCTACAATTATAACTGTATTTAAGCTGCATTTTATAACACATTTTTATTATTCTTATATTCTGTGTCTTTTGTTTTGGTTGATGTCTGTCCAACAGGTTCTTCTTTAAGTGACCAAGTCCACCAGACTCCAGCTAACATTCACACAAAAAGAGAGGATGTTAAAGTCTACTGCTCACACAGCATTCAAAGCTATAACAAAATCCTCTGGTACAAGCAGTCAGAGAAACAGCTACAATATCTGGGATACATGAATATTGACAAAGGTTATCCAGAAACTGGAGTGAATGTGACAATGGAAGGGAGTGCAAATAAAGGCGAGAACTGCACATTAACGATTAAGGAAATCAAACTGAGCAGCAGTGGAGTGTATTTCTGTGCTGCTAGATACCACAGTGCTGCACATCACTACACCTCCATGCAAAAACCTAATACACACAATTTCTTTGTGTATATCTTTTTAACTGTATTACAGTTCACAGCCTCTTGCACCTGGATCAGATATTATAATAACAAAGATAAAACCTTTATTAGTCCCACACATGGGAAATTTTTTTAAACCCTTTTTTTTTTTTTAAAAAGGTTTCCTGTGAGCAGCAATGCAACATTTAAAAAGCCACGTTAAAAAAAAGCAACCTTCAATGATAACAATATCTGCAGTGTGTGGTTTCAACATGAGCACTATGTTATTGTAGTTTATGAAAAAGATTATTGTTTCAATCTAATTAATAAAGATTTTTTTTCTACTATCTAAACTTTGTGACTTTTATTGGTTTACTCTGAAAATACTCTCCCGGTGCTGCTCCATCCATCCTCTTCCACCTACCCTTATCAGAGATGGGGGACAATCAGAATTTCAGAATTCAGGAATTAGTAACACCAGGAGGTGTCGTGTAAGGCCGTGCTAAAAATGAACCATGTTGTTGATGTTGTAAAAATCTTCATCAGGGCAAGAGTACTGGATTCAAAAAGGGTTCGTTGCACTCTTGGTTCACTGCTGGCAAAGCTCTTCAAGTCGGTATCTGGAGTTTTACTCTGCTCTTAAAGAGAAGAGAACTCTGCAAAAAAGATGTTAATTAATTGAAGTTTAACAAATGCAGATGCATAAATGCACTGATCTTCTCTCAGTGATAATCACCGTCCAGTTGTCCTTTGGATTTTCACCTAAGACACTGAACTTGACTTTAATGCACTTGTTCAGTCCCAAAGTAAACTACATTTCTATCACTAAACAAGAAAAAAGAACTGAAAAACAACAGATGACGTAATTAAACTACAAGCAACATAGCAACAACCCTTTGTTGAAAGAAGTCTAAAACAAATGCACATTTTCAGAATCAGAATCAGAATACTTTATTAATCCCTAAGGAAATTATGTGGGTTACAGTTGCTCCAAGACAGTTGCTCACAGGTGTAACATCTACAAATTATAAAGACATAAAAATTGTCATCAGTGTCATCATCTTCCTGTTTAACCTTTAAAGTTATATTGATTTCAGGTATAAATTGTTTTTACTGTCACTTTTACAAACAACGAGGTTTCTCCACTTAACTTAAATCTCCCAAATAACCAGTTTCAGCTCTTCTCACAGCTCACAGCCTCTTTGAACCTGTAACACTTCCTGTCATAAGGTGGCAGTCTATCTTTGACTTTTATACTGAACCGGTAGATTGAATGTGTAGTCATGGCTGACACAGCTATGATATAAGCTGAGGATATAATAAGACTCCTGCTCAGTGATGTTTTGCCTGAGTTTTCTCAGCACAACTGAGAACATCTTTCATAGCATCATGATTATTCTGCTTCTGAGCTTTCATTTTAACTGTATTTTAGTTTCAGGTAATACAATGAATATATTCACTGCATTTCAATAAGAAACTACACTATTATTATAATGTATGTTGGTATATTTGTATTTTTTAAGTAGCTTAATTTTAAGGTTTATTCTTATATGTTGTGTCTTACTTTTGATTGATATCTGGTCTGCAGGTTCCTCTTTCAGTGACCAAGTCCACCAGACTCCAGCTAACATTTACACAAGAGGAGAAGATGCTGAAATCTACTGCTCACACAGTATTTCAAGCTATAACCGAATCCTCTGGTACAAGCAGTCAAAGACACAGCTACAGTTTCTGGGATACATGTATTTAAACAACGACAGCCCAGAGACTGGAGTGAATGTCATGATGAATGGAAGTGCAAAAAGTGGCGAGAATTGCACATTAACAATTAAGGATGTCAAACTAAGCAGCAGTGGAGTGTATTTCTGTGCAGCTAGTTTCCACAGTGATGCAAATCACTCCCACCTCTATACAAAAACCCAGCAAAACAAAGTTTTTCACAGCTCCTCACACCTGGAATCAGCAATTATAACCAATCCTGGTCTCACAAAGATCAGATATCACAACAGAATGTTTCTCATGAGCAGCAAGGCAAAATTTGAACTACCACATCCTTTGATACAAATCAACCTCCAGTATTCACAATATGTGCACTGTCTGATTTCAACATGAGCACGACAATGTTACAAATTCTCACACATATCATTATTAACTTGTTGAGTTTTATTGTGACTGATGACTCTAAATTAATCCCTTAATTTTTAGAAATTTTTTTTAAAATACTTTGAAGGTTGTATCTGTTTCCTTAATGGAAGGATTTTTTTTTAGAGGTCGATATAATCAGCACCTAAAAAGATGGAAACACAATCGACTCAACTGATTCTCAGTTCAATAAGCTCTCACAACATAATTATCATTTTATTGTGCATAATCTTTGAGGTTATCCAGGTTTCAGATGAACATTTCTTTATTGTTTTATTGTTTTTGTTTTCGTTGACACAAACAAGGTTGCTCCTGTTGCTTAAAAATCTACTGCTCATGTAGCCTTCAGATCTTATAACCAAATCATCCTCTGGTACAAGCAGACAAAGAAAGAGCTTTATAAGAGTTTATAAGATACATGTCTTTAAACAGTGATAATGAACTCACACTCCTCTTAACATCCCAGCCTTGCACTGAGTCGTGTTTCCATTATTATTGTGATTTTTAAAAAAGGGTTGTTGGGTTTTTTTTGTCATTTCTCATAGGTTCATGTCCAAGTAACTAAATTTCAATCAGACTGAGCTTCTTTAATATATATTAAGAAGTTGTGAATTCATAAGGCTGAAGTTGATGTCAAGATGAATGGAAATGCAAAGGCAAGACCTGCACGTTAACAACTGAAGGACTCAACCTGAAAAGCAGTGCAGTGTATTTTTGTGTTGGTCTTTAGCACAGAGTAAGAGAGTTACTAGTCATACCAGACAGATCAAAGCCTCTTACATCTGCATTACTATCTTTGACATAGTCACAGGATATCTCTCGCTAGACCATTATAATGAGCCAGGAGTCAGTAACAGTCTGGTGGCAATCATATCATTTGTGTATCACTTTCAACACAGCAGTGTAAACTGGCTGCAGTCATTCATTATTTGTGAGTTGCTCAGCTCCCGAGAAATATGATTGCTTTGGAGCTTAAACAGTCATTTTTACCCGCAATGTCTTTTTGCAAGAGTTATTATGCACAGTTCTAAATGTGGTGTGTAGTGGTAGTTGATTGGTTAGTGTCAAGAAGTGGAGGAAGTACTAAGACACAACCCATCTTAAAAGGTTGTGCTGCTTCCTTGATAAGAGGGGCTATAAGGAGATGGAAATAATCAGTATACACTGTTATGGAAACATTATACAGACTGATGTGTAGTCTAGTCAGAAAACGCAGCATCATGATATTTTTTTTCTTTCTAAGTTTTAAAGTTATTCTGGTTTCAGGTAATAAAGTCTTAATTGTTCCTAGTATTTCAGCTTGTTGTAGCTAATGTACCATACTGTTTTCTTACAGAAACGGATAATGTGTTTATGAGTGCCAGTGATTCAGCAAATGTATTTTATATAATGAAAGAATAGTTGTTCTTATGTTCTTTTCATAAACTCCTGTCCTGAAAATATTTTTGTATAAATCATCTTACAGGTTCTTCTCTCCATAACCAAGTCCAACAAAGTCCTGCTGAAATATACTACAGAGCTGAAGAAACAGCTAAAATCAGCTGCTCTCACAGCGTTCAGCACTATGATAAAATCCTCTGGTACAAGCAATCAAGGAACGATCAGATGCAGTTCCTGGGATACATGAATGTAAATGATGGATATCCAGAGAGTGGAGCCAATGTGCAAATAAATGGGAGTGCAATTCAAGACAGTACCTGCACTCTAACAATTAAAGGACTCACTGTGAACAGCAATGCAGTTTACTTCTGTGCTGCTAGTCACACAGTGCTATATATCACTGCTCCCCAATACATAAACCTCCCAATCACCAGTTTTCATCTCTTCTTCTCAGACTTCACAGCCCCGTGCACCTGTAACATTTCCTGTCATGGCGTGGCAGTAAACTTTTAAACTGAACAAGGCTGACACCATGACAGTTCTAATAATAAGCTCCACCCACTGAATGACCGATTGCTCTAAAGCAGGTGTGCTCTTGCTTTAAGCCATAGCACTGAGAACATCTTTCATAGCGAGACATCATGATTATTTTACTCCTGAGCTTTCATTTAAACTGTATTCTAGTTTCAGGTAACACCATAAATGTGCTGAATATATTTAAACCAGAATTAAACAGTATTAGAAATATAACGGGATATAAGTTGTATTTTTAAATACGTCATTTTTAAGTTAATTCTTATGCACTGTGTCTTACTTTTGGTTGATGTCTGTTCAACAGGTTCCTCTTTCAGCGACAAAGTCCACCAGACTCCAGCTAACATTTACACAAAAGGAGAAGACGCTAAAATCTACTGCTCACACAGTATTCAAAGCTATAACCAAATCCTCTGGTACAAGCAGTCAAAGAAACAATTACAATTGCTCGGATATATGCTTTTAACAGGTAGTAATCCAGAGGCTGGAGTGAATGTGATGATGGAAGGGAGTGCAAGTCAAGGCAAGAACTGCACATTAACAATTAAGGAAATCAAACTGAACAGCAGTGGAGTCTACTTCTGTGCTGCTAGTTCCCACAGTGCTACGCATCACTAGACTTCCATACAAAAACCTATCAAACCATTTTTTAATATCTGTATTACAGCTCACAGCCTCTCACACCTGGAATCTGCCATTATAACCAATGTTGGTCTCACAAAGATCAGATATCACAATCGAAGGTTCCTCATGAGCAGCAAAGCAACATTTATGCTGTCATGTCCTATTATGGAAAAAAAACAAAAAAACATCTGCAGCATTTTGTTTACACCTTACTAACAAATTCAGTTTTGCAGTTGACAGCCCCATATATCTGTATAACACTTTAAACCAGAACTCATTTGTCCTCTAACCCAAATCACATATTATCATATAAGATTCATTATGAACAGGAATGCAGCATTCAAGCTACCACATCCTGGTTTAAGAAGCACCCTCAATGTTCAATATGTCTGCAGTTTAACATGAGCACAGTGATGACTCCAATCCTCAAGTATATTGTACTTTAAGTAAGCCTTATCTGTTGTTTAATTATCCAAATACACAAAAGCTGAACAGTATATTAATACTACCAAATTAGTAGTATCACAGAAAAGAAGAAAACTGTGTAGGTATGAAAATACTGGCATAGTGTGAGACGTTTAAGTTTATACAGCTACAGCTTATAAAGCCAAGCTTTATTAAACAGGTTGCTTTGTGTGTGTGTGTTTTGTTTTTTGGTTTTTTTTGCTTCTTCTCACACATTTTGGTCCAGAGTGGTGTGCACGAGTAGTTGGGTTTAATGTTAAAAGAGGAAATGATGAGATACCACCCACCTTTAAAGGTTGTGTATGCTTCCACAATGGGAGGGTTTCCTCTGAGGTAGTAATCAGCATACCAGCCTACAGTGAGGCAGAAACTCAGTATCAAAGTGACTGAGACTCAGAAAACACTGCATCATGATCATCTTCTTGTGTCTAATCTTTAGACTTACACTGGTTTCAGGTAAATATTATTGTTTCTTTTATTGTTATTTCAGTCGCTCATTAATTCTATAATTAATATATTTTATTAGCACACAATTGTTTTGCATTAGTCTCCTTAATGCAAACATATTTGTTTCAACAGGGTCTTCTCTCAGTGACAAAGTCCACCAGACTCCTGCTGAATCTTTCTACACATCTGAAAAAACAGTTGCCAAAATCGATTGTGTCCATCATATCCAGGACTATACCCGAATCTTTTGGTACAAGCAATCAAAGAATAATGAGCTACAGCTCCTGGGATACATGAATGTAGATAAAGAATATCTAGAGACTGGAGTAAATGTGACAATGACCGGGCGTTCAACTAAAGGCGAAACCTGCACATTAGCAATTAAAGGACTCAACCTGGACAGCAGTGCAGTGTATTTCTGTGCTGCTAGTCACACAATGCGATATTCCATTGTTTCTCAGTACAAAAACCTCCCGTCAGCCACTTTTTTTCTTTTTCATTTCAGTTTCGCAGCTCACAGCCTTCTGCACCTGCATCACGCTTCTAGCCAACATTGGTCTTGCTCCCCATCCAAATCAGATATTATAATAGGAGGTTCTTCTGTGCAATAATGAAATAAAGCTGCCACATCCTGTTATACTAAACAAACACCTCAAGCCTTCAGTCAGACTCTTTAAATTCAAACATAGCTTAAATATTACTGTCAAATAAACAGGTTAGTCTTAGAAGAAGAAACAACTGACCAATATTTTAAATTATCAGGGCTATCTTTTATTTTGAAATTCATGCCTGTGCCTTTCACCACAGATCGATGCACTTTGCAATAATACCATTATAATACCAATAATACCACTTACAGCTGGAATATCTAGGAGGGAAGAAATTTCACAAACGGACTTTGACATTGGGACCATCCTGTTAATGAACTATGCTTTAAGTCAGTGAGCTCTTTAAAACAACCCATTTTTCCAGAAACACTGTAGAAGGCAGATTGTATGGCTATGTGCTTGATTTTATACGCCTTTGGCAATGGGATTGAAAACAACTGAATTCAAAGATTAAAAGGCTGGCTTTAATCATGATTAAAAAATATTAATCATTATTCAGTTATCTTTAAACTTGCATCTGATCATTTTATATGACTGACAAGCAGGCTGGTCTTAATCGGGGCCTGAA
Organism: Tylochromis polylepis; assembly: GCA_015107715.1. Taxonomy (NCBI): domain Eukaryota; kingdom Metazoa; phylum Chordata; class Actinopteri; order Cichliformes; family Cichlidae; genus Tylochromis; species Tylochromis polylepis. Next base: position 6,913 of record VVHJ01008195.1, on the reverse strand, counting down.
GTGACCAACTGTCATGCCTACGGAACAGGAATGTTTGTATTTTTAAGGCCTTTCTGACGCAAGCTGTAACCATTCATGTAGCTAATGTACAGTATCAGTTAGCAGTTTTTACACATAAAGCAGCCTGAAAGAATTGGTCAAACTATAAAGCATGGCCTTAATGATGGAGGAACGATGGTCTATATATGTAGCACGAACAAAAAGTTTACTTCTCACTAGAAACATTTAAGACCCAGTCAAATTGAATTTAGGACAATTTAATACTTTTAAGACATTTTATTATTAATAACTTGACAAGTAACTTTTCTTGTGAAGCAAAACTTTCATATCTACTGATGAATAAAAAGTTTTTACAAAGGGACTGTTTTCTTCCTAACTTTGGATATATTATCGCGGGTTTGTTTTACCTTCTTTCACAAGATGGCAGCATATCTTTGCCAAGGCAGCGGTGGATGGTGGTTAGCGGCATTTAACATAACATATAGAGGAGCAGGAACCAGTATGACACCACCCACCTTAAAAACCTGGTCTCTTGTATTCCTGACGGGCTTAACTGTAACCAGACTGCTCTTAAATTGAGGTCAGAGAGCACAATGATGATCATTCTCTTGTATTGTTCTCTTGTTGGTTTTTTCCATGTTTCAGGTAAAAAGAAGTATTGTATTGTATTTATTCTTTAAAATGTTTTTAAAGAGGTATTTGCTTGCAACCATGAGGTTGCTATGGTCTCTAAAATGTGGATTGGTTGTCAGAAGAAGTAGATCGGTTGTATGCAACTTAAACAGCTCTTCTTGGATTTTATAAAGGTTACTTATTCAACTTAATCAAATCGATCATATATGCACAAACTGACATGTGGAAAATCTATCACATTTGTAGTCTGAGGGGTTTTTTTTATGTCTTTTCCACAGGTTCCTCTTTAAATTCCCAAATTTACCAGATTCCAGCCCAGCTGTACATTTCGAGGGAAACTGAAGAAGTCGAAATAAGCTGTTCTCACAGTATTCAGGGCTATGATCGAATCCTCTGGTATAGGCAAATGAACAACAGACATCTGCAGTTCTTGGGATACATGTACGGGACCATGGATAATCCCGAGAAAGGACTTGATGTGAAATTAAAAGGAGATGCAAATAAAAATCAGAATTGCACATTAACAATCGAAAAACTGGGCCCAAACAGCAGCGCAGTGTACTTCTGTGCTGTCACTCAACACAATGCTAGAAAGCACTGCGCTTCAATACAAAAACCTCCCCATGTATTCTCCCCTCAGCACACGACGCTGCACCAGCAGCTGTCAAGAGGTTTTTTTTTTCCCCCTCCTTTTTTAAAGGGAGCTTCCTTCTGTCAGGCAACGCAGTATTTAAATGCCCTCAAATATTCAGGATATCTGCAGTGGCAGCATCTCAGGAAACTGGATCACTATGATGATGCAGGTTTTCATTAGATTTGTACTTTCTTCCCTCTGGTTTCAAGGTAGTAATTAATAATTAACATTTGAAATGCAAATATTTTCTGCTATATTTATGTTGTGCACTGCAACAACCAAGTTTAGTTTTGTTTTGGGTTCTTTTTTTCTCCATCAAGGAATCCCTGGAACATTTAAACTCTTTATTTCAAATATTGCCAACCTGAGATATTTGCTGCTTATATTAAAAACAGATTGCTCTAATACTTCATCAATGAATATGGAAAAAAGTTTAAATGAGAAAAAAATAAGTACACTTTTTTGTTTCAACTTATATAGAAAGATATCAAATTCTGTTTGAATGTTGTATTTTTTCTACACAGGTCACTGCCAGGATGTAACTCAATATCCTGGAGTTATGTGTCCAGTTCTGCAAAGATGAACTGCAGCCACAACAAAGACTTTTCCTATATCCAGACATAGTGGTACATTCAGCGACCAGGAAAGACCATGACCTTCATCCTCTCCAAACCCCTTGGGGGGAAGCTCGAAAATGGAGATGTCCCTGAAGCTAAATATTTAGCCTGCAAAAAAAGACGTTGACATCGGGACTCTCACTGTGAAACACTTGCAGTTTAATGACAGCGGGGTGTATTTTTGTGCCGTCGGCAGACACAGTGATGCAAGAAGCATGAGAAGCTGAGCGAAAACTGTTTGCTAATCAATTAGATGTGTATATTAGAAAGAAAAAACAACAAGCACTTTATATCATGTCACCAGGTGGCACTAGGGCTCAAGAAATACTTCACCTTAACATGCAGCAAATGAAATATAAAATAGGTAGTTAAGATTTAAGAGAGCATTAACAAAGAGTTCAAAGCAAACAAAACTACTTAAAAATGTCAACACTTTTCTAATTGCCTTTGTCCAATGATAATCACTTTTACTAATCAAGATAATTACTCCTACAGCCCCTGAGTTGATACATTTCTCTCCATCTATCTCATCACAAAATGTAGATTCTGAGAAGCTACAGAAGCTATTTGCCTCACTTATATTGACTGGAGCTGTGATTAAATGGGTTTTTCTTTTAGGCTCTCTCAGTCCACATAAATTCACTTGAACTCCTGGCTCCTCCCAAGCAGCTGAAGCCTTTATCTGTCTGAGAGTGATTGTGTTTCTTCATCACTTCAGTTTCAATTCAGTCACCGTAAATATCAGTCAAAGTCACTTTCATCTCATGCAAAATCGCATGTGTAGTCTGAGTTGCTTTTTGAGCAGTGGCTCAAAATGATCGTGTTTCTCCTCTTAAGCCTGGCAGGTAAAAACTTGTTTCAACTGTATTTGTTGATGTTTGAATAATACTGTACATTTAGTTTAGTTTAGGTTTTTTTTTTTTCAGGATTGATCAGAGCATAACTAATAGTAT
>VVHJ01008192.1:0-10315 GCA_015107715.1 Tylochromis polylepis | reverse complement strand
AGCCCCTAAAAACAGTCAGTGATCACTGTCGGCCTCTCTCGGTTTTTATTCCCACTGTTCATTTTAAAGCTCAGTGTTTCAAACCTTACGCTGTAACTACAGCCCAGCCCATGCAGCAGTATATTAATAACTAACCTCGTATTGTGGATGGATTATCTCAGTTGTTCTCCTGACTGAAGTTTGGTCCGTTTACAGCATCCTGCCATGCCATTGCATTTGTCCCTAACCATCGGGAACCCTCGCGTTAACTTTTATCGAGTGGAAAAAAGTTAGCCTTCATCCTCCAGCTTCACTGTGTTTATATTATGCTAACATAGCTGTGTAGCTAGCAGCACGTAGCACATCATTATATACCAGCTAGCCCAACTTCAGCAACCCTACAAACGTAACTGCTGTTTAGTTTCCTGTCTTCATTTATGTCTGAAGTGATAGCAGAGCTGTACGTTTGAATCTTTCAGAAATCCCTCAGTCAGAACATGGGATATTATTTAATCTTAAAAGACATTGGAGACTTCCCACGTACCACTAGAGGGAGCCCACGTACCACCAGTGGTACGCGTACCACAGTTTGCGAACCACTGTTCTAGACTTTCACAGTCTTTGCTTTTTGCAGGTGATTTGTTTCTGTCGTCTTCACTGAATGATGATACACACTGGGGTGGGTTACAGATGAATGTGAAGCGACTGTGATGACAATTAGCACTTCCAAATTTGAGGCCATGGTTTGGGTTTGTCAGCTGGTTTGGGGATGAGTTGCAGCCCAGTGGAGGACTTGAAGTATCTCTGAGCGTTGTTCCAGAGTGAAGAGAGGATCGAGTGTTAGACTGACAGACAAAATGGTCCAACATCTGATCACCAGTTGTACATGTCTGTAAAACCACACTCTGCTGACAGTTTATTAGGTACAACTGTCCAGGACTAATTGTAATAAACAGCAGAACAGTGAGACCTGCCTACTAAGCCCAACATGTGTTTCTATTGTTTTGTTTAACCTGTTTGTATTATTGGTGGTATTTTAAGTCTAAAACTGCAATACCATAAACTGCTCTTTGCTCCACATAAACCTTCGGCGGACTCAGGCAGGAGAGAAGATCTTTGTTCCTCATCTCTGTTACCCCGAGCAACAGGATGTCCTGTTTTGGTCAGATGAACCTGAATCAGTGCACGGCGGTGAAATGGAGCCGACCCTCAGAGTATCCCGCTGCTGCCTCATTACACTGTCGTAAGAGCTGTTTGTCTGAGTCGGCTGCAGGGCAGCTCGGAGGAAGGCTGCCTCATTACTTCAGCCATCACTGCTCAGCATGCAACAGTCTCCGTGATTGGAGCAACAGGTACAGGCCGAGTGGTCGGGATTCTGACTGATCGCTTTGTTGAGCGTGATGATTGCAGCTCTCTGAATGGCTGAATGCTGCCATATTCACATAAAACAGCAGTAAAAGTGAAATGCTGTAACATTACGGATTTCATCTATAAATATTTTTCTTGTAAATTTAGGGAAGAATTTTTAATCCAAAAAACTTTAATGACTCATAAAAGATTGATTGGTGTCTCACATTCACACAGCCTGGTGTCCTTCAGCACCAGCTCTCGCTCTCCGCTCGTCACGCGATCACTTGTAAACGACCCCTTGGCGTCACATTTAAACACGTTTGGTAAGCATCCCTACACTCCTGCTGGGAACAGGCTGTTTGGTCTGTACAGGCTCCTTCTGTCTAAACCAGACCAACCATGGTCTTAGATAGATAGATAGATAGAATGTGCAATCCAAAAATAAAACAAAGTGTATAAGTAACTCACATTTTATGCTCAAAAGGGAGCAAGGAGAAGTGTGGCTGTACCTCAGGAGGTAGAGCAGGTCATTTACTAACTGGAAGGTTGGTGGTTCAATCCCTGGCTGCTCTATACCAAATATTCTTCTTCACTACTGCTCACATTACTCTGTTTACATCACTTTGGTCATTTTGTTTATTCTACTTGCACTGCTCTGTTGATACGTTGCTGTGCTGATATGGCACAAAGCACTTTAACATTCCATTTGCACAATGTTGCACGGTTGCAGTGATGTGTTTAATGGCAGGAAAAGTGTGGAAAATTACTAAAATCTAGTAAAAACAGATTTCACTCTGGGTTACATACATTTTCAGTTTTTTAATTTAAATTTACTTCTTGTTTATAATATTTTGCACAGTCAAGGAGCAGTTCAGGACACATTATGTATGACTATGCATGTGACAAATAAAGAATCTTGGACTCTTACTGTCTAAAGAATAATTTCAAAGTTCATCTTACTTTCAAATGGCCAGTATACATGCACATTTATTCCTGACCATTCACATGCAAACAAATCAAATTATGCATACCTGTAGCCACAGATTCACTCACTCTCATAGCCGTACACTTTTTATAAAGGAGAGGCGTGATTAGCTAAGACTGACTACATGGGTTAATGAGACTTCCCTTCCCTGGATCGCTGCCTCCTTTCTGCTCTGACCAGCAGAGCCATCACAGAGAGGAGAGTCCAAAACATCAGTGTCACAGCTGTTGTTTTAAGCTGATCGACACGGATGCAGACAGGTACAGACTGCCAACAGGTGAGATGTCAGAGCTTTATCTGATTAGATGATGCCGAGCACAGAGAGCTGAGCTATCTCTATTCCTATTCACTGTTTACAGCCTGAATATGAGAAGAGTTTATTGAATGATGAGAATACATACTGCTGATTTTTTTCTCTCACAGGTACAAGTTAAATTTTCAGGCTACACAAGGTGTTTTTCACTGAGGTAAGAGATCCCATCCTGAGGCTGAATGCTGGGTGTTAAATGGACGACAGTTGCTGTGTCGGATGTGTTTCCACTCCATTAGTCTGGCTGAGGAAGCGTTTCAGCCACAGGGCGTCTGAGAGCACGAGCGATCTCATCTGTCAGTGTGAGTCTCTCAACTCAACAGGCTGATTCCTGCTGATCACTACTGGAGGTCGTGGACCATCGATGCTGACAGTCACATGAGATTTAGTGTCAGATGACCATATGTCTGTGAAGGTTCTCATTCATCCAGGTCATGGTAGTCTAAGGAGCTTGGAAAGACACCAACTGTCTGCTATCTATAATCCAGTTTTGAGATCCCTTCCCAGATGCCTTAACGCCCACTCACATCCTGGGCCTTTTGACCTCAGGTAATCACATGATAGAATGGGGATAGGTCTCACAATGGGTTCACGCGAAACCTTGGCTGATTGAGACCCACACCCTTTTTCACACCTGGACTCGTGTGATTAGGTAGAGGATCAACAGGGGGTCCATGACCCTCCTGGGAGACACTCCCACAAGGCTTTAAATTCTGGGACTCTCCACCATTTGCTCTTAGAACTGAAGAAGCTTCTCGGATGAGAGGTGAAACGTTTTCAAGAAACTTAGAGAAGTCCAGACGCTTTTCTTTCCAAGCTCCTTAGACTGTCAGATGACCAGTTTTCAGAATGATAAATGGCGTTAAATCAGTACTTATTAGTAATCTCTGGCTCTCGTTTCTTTCTTCCTCCCCTCACCCCAACCGGTCGTGACAGATGGCTGCCTCTCTCTGAGCCTGGTTCTGCTGGAAGTTTCTTCCTGTTAAAAGGTAGTTTTTCCTTCCCACTCTCGCCAAAGCGCTTGTGCACAGCGGGTCATATGATTCTTGGGGTTTTCTCTGTATTATTGTAGGTCTTTACTTTACAATATAAAGCACCTTGAGGCAAGTGTCGTTGTGATTTGGCGCCATAAAAGTAAAACTGAATTGAATTGAATTTTCATGATGGCGTGTGTCCTGCTCTGTGTCGAATTTTAAAAAGTAAGCCGTCATTGTTGCTGGTGCCTCAGGTTTTAACATCACGTTTGAAGAAAAAGGGGTGCCTGTAGCTCAGTAGGTAGAGCAGGTCATCTGCTAGTCGGAAGGCTCGTGTGTCGATCCCCAACTGCTCCAGTCTGCAAGCCAAATATCCTTGGCAAGACACTAACCCCAAGTCGCTCTCTAAGGTCATCCATCAGAGTATGAATGTTGGATAGAAAGCACTTAGGTAGAAAAGAAAAAAGTGCTGGTGTGAATGGCTGAATCAGGCAAGTTGGATACTGTGCTTTGAGTACTCAGAGAAGAAGTGGAAGAATTTCCCATGCTTGGTATGATGCTGATTCTTCTTATTGCCACAGTCTGACTCATTTCATCCAAACCATACGGGCGCTGTCCATGAACATCTGCTGCTCGGTGGCTAGGTTAAACTTTTTTCTTTTGCAGTGCTCAGAAATGATTGTAGAAGATACTTTGGGCCTACACAGACTCCTTTCATCTGCTTCAGGAAATAAAGACAAAAAGCAGAACACATCGCCATCTCTGTGGCTGATTATTCTGTCTAATAAACCACCTGCTGAATCTACAACACCTTTAATGCCTGTCTTTGAGTTCCTTAGACTTCAGCTGGCTCTCGTCTAACGGACTAACAGTTTAAAATCACCTCAGTGTTGGTTAGTGTGTACAGAGTTACCTCTCTAACCTTTCCTGTTCACCCACAGTCACGAACAGACTTTCCAGCTCGTCGGAGCAGACCTGAAGTTTTCTTTGGATATTTGAGATCATTAGAAAATGATTTCTTTCCTCCAACAGTTCTACCTGTGCACAGGAAATGTGGTTGAGATTAAAGACTTTCAACTCTGTTGATTCTTCCTTTGGCTCTAATGGGTCTAAAAAGTTGATTTTTCAGACTTACGCAACACAAGAGAAGTTGACAGAAGACCAAATGAGATGGAAATGATTGGAAGCTACCAGTGAGTTGAAGCAGGAAGTTCACAAACACAGAGATGGCAAAGGAAAGAAGAAGGTGATGTAAAGCCTTCAGAACAACAGTTAAAATCAACACTGGGTTCATTTGCTGCATATCAGCTGATTCCCAAATATCACTGAGGCATTATGGGTATTTGGCTGCCTTTTTCTCAGCATGAATGATGGACCAGGAGTCAAACTGGCAGATAAAATGATGTTTTCACTTTTCCGTGTGTCATAACTGCTGTTAATGCAAAGAGTCACATCCATAATGCACAGATGTATAATGTCCAGTTAACTTAACTGGTTTTACTGGGACTCACTATTTAAATACACAGTAAGAGCCTGTTAGCTCCCTCAGCGCAGTGTGCACCGCTGCAGTCTGGATTTAATGGATTTCACTGCAGTGACGTACGTTTGAATAATTAATGGAAGGCAGAAACTGAACGACAGCAGTAACCAGGAAACAGATGAGGGAAGCTCTGAAAACTGGTCAGCTTTAAAAACAGATGGTGGGTGGATGGCAGATACTTTCAGGTACCTTCACTTTTTTCTCTGTCTCCATCTGAAGTCACTTCTTAGTTTCCTCATTGCATTTGTGCTGAGGTTAAACATGTTGGAGTGGATTTCTCTCTTCTTCCACTGCACATTAAAGAAACAAGCTATTTTTCTGGAAACAGCTGGCGGCTCACACTGAGCGATGTGAAGACGCTGCTAAACGGTCCCTCTGCTTAACTGGTGTTCGACATTAAAAGTGTCACAGCAGAGACTGAAACATTCTGCAGGAAAATCACCGAAATAGATCAGCGGAGAAAGACGAGGTGGAAGCTGTGTGAGGAACAGTGAGGACATACTGACCGTCAGAGGGCTGGTACCTCATTCACACTCATCACCACGAGGCCACAAACATACAGACGGCTACGCCGATCCAAAGTGCCTGCTTTTAGACTTCGATCATGTGTGCTGCCTCCAGTTTAACCCAGCAATGGTTCCACACGCTCAATCAGCTCGTCAAACTCTGCAGGCAGTTGGTGGGGTTTCATGAATTCATGGTTCATTGTTAACGATTGCTGATACATTACAAAGCTAACAACAAAATCATCATCATCATCGGGTAATAGCTGACAGTTATCAAATTGTTTTTCAGAAGAAAGGTTTGCTTCTGTAGTCTGTTTGGAAAAGAAAAGAGAGAACTGTCAACAGCATTTCAACTATAACCAGAAACCACAGAAGTACCAAGATCTCGACTCCTGCCTGCAGACTGCGATGTCATAGAAGTCTTACAGACCTGCAAAGTCGGTTGTTTCATCTGCCTGTGTGTTTACAGCTGTTAATGATGATGAAATGATGAGAAATACTTTATTCATCACATATTTGTCCAGTTCTTTCGGTGTATATTAGGTGACAGTTCAGACAGGTGTGGACATGTACAGACAGGTGCAGTCTGAAATATTAGGTGTCCAGTTTGCAGCCAATCACAGAGCCAGCATTCCTGGCCACGTTCCAGCTCGGCTGCTCCACAGCAACTCTAACTCTAACCCACACCAATATCCTGTCCCAACAACCGATCTCCCTCTCTGGTCTAATTTACATTCAGAAAAAACTGATTTCTGCGTGACTCCATAAAATCATCCACTGACCTCCTCCTCCCTCACACCACTCAGACGTCCACCAGATGCATTTCTGCTTCTGAGATGTTCGAATGAATAGGAATGGCGATAGCTCAGCCCTCTGTGGAGCTGCTGTGCTGCGTCATTTAATCAGATGAAGCTCTTCCGACTTTTTAGTCTGCACATGTCTACAGCCTGTGCCTGTCTGTCTCTGCACCTGTCTCCACATGTCCACACCTGTCTGTGATCTGTCAATGACCTGGGAGATGATGGAGGTATTTAATGACACTCCCTGTAGCTTCTCTCTCAGCACCAGCAGCTGAATCATGTTTAATGCACTGGAGGAGATGTTTTAACCTGTGTTCTCAGGTGAAATCAACAAAGTCTCTAAGTGCAGCAGGTCAGGATGAGCATGGAGTTCCTAAAGGAAGCTCTGATGTTAAATGGTCCTCTTTTCCATTAAAGGATGGAAGAAGTTAAAAGATGTGAACATGCGTTATGGATTCTCATTAAATTGATTATAACAACTTACATAAGGAAGACTCTAGTAACAACTGCATGGGAGGTGTGTACAGATTTAAGATGGTAAAATTCCATATTTAACTATATTATTATGGTTTAGCATTTCATAGCATTAAATATTCCCCAGTGACTGCAGGTACACTTTAGTCAGAGAGCATCTTTTCTGCTATGAAATCAGCATTTTTATGAATGGTACCTGACAAATACAGAACTACAGACAAATTACTCTATGTGGTATTTCTTGTGGTACAGTTGTGTCTCTCTGGTGACTCACAGACAAAGCAGGATTCCTGATTTGTCTTGGACATTTTCAAAGAAAGGAGAAGAAGAAGCAGAAATGACTGAGAGGGGAGAAAAAGAAGAAGAACCTTTGGAAGAAGATATTCCAGGACTCAAACCTCAGACGAGGGAGAGAAAAAAGCAAGAGTTTGTTTCTGACTGTCAAACTCAGAGAAAAAGGGGAACTTCAGTGAGACTCAGTGTGTTTCCTCAGTGTGTCAAAGCCACTTGTACCTTTGTGAGTTCATGTTGAAAGAATATTAAAGATAAAGGAAGATTAAAGACTTAAGAGAAATGATTTTTGTGGCGTCTGCAGTCCACGTAGAAAACAGGCTGAACTCTCTCGCCACATCGTTCACATCCGCAGAGAGAAAAACTACACGGCTGTTTTACTGTTGCTGCAGTCAAGGCGGGAGGATGATGAAGACGAGCTCAAATAGGAGGAGTGTTTTTGAGAGAGGAAGATGGAAGAGAGGACAACAGGAGAGCTTTTGATTGTTACTGCGACTTAGATGGAATTATTGTGAAGTGGAAGGGAGGTGTGTGTTTGCCTGTCCCCATGAGTCAAAGTGTCACAGAAATGAAAGCAGAAAAAAGATATTAGAAAATGATTTCCTGCTGCTAAGGCCAGATGGGTCTGTGTCGCTCAGAAAGAAGAAAAAGGTTGGCGCTGCTGGCAGCTGTTGTCATTTACACTCTGAGTTGGAGAGCTATCCAATTTCCTGAGATGAGTTCAGCCAGACGCTGAAAGAGTGTAAAAATATCTGTGTCCATAAACTCACACTCAGGAAGTGATAACCACACAGCAATGGGACTCCTCCCATCAACTCTGCTAAAATTACGCTGAGGTCTGAGGAGACAGAAAAACTTTGGCCTCTCGTGTTTCAGAAATCTGTTGTGTGAGCGTTTGTGTGCGGGTGTGCGATCCGTCCTCCCAACAACGTCAGGTTTAAGGCGTCTCTATCGATCAATGATGACATTTTCCTGCGGGGAGAACGCCACACAGGAACTTATAAATCGGTTTTATTCTAATACCTTTCAAAGTACAGAGTTCAGTCTGAGTCTCTGGTGACGTGCTTGTACATTAACCCTGTAAGGCCTAATGTATCACATTTCATACATGAGTTTTTGAGACTTTTATATCATCAGGCTCATTGTCTTTCCTCTGAAAAACTTCATTAATTTGCATAATACAGTTTCAGCAACAAACTGTATGGTTCAGGCCTAACGTTTAAAAAAATGGTAATGGCTACTTATTAAGCATATTTACATACTAACTAATTAATATTTGGACTCATTTCATGTTGTTTCCTCAAACTGAAGCTTAAGATCTAATAAACAGTGCAAATATGAACCTCACTGAGTTCAGTAGGACGAGATCGCCAGGTAATGATGTAAAAACAGCAGCAGCACTTGAACAGGCTCACAAGGCGCGCAACGAGGCGAACTTGAAGGAAAATTTAAACCAGGTAAATCTTGTGATAGTTACTACATCATGTTTTAATATATAAACACCACCATGTGTCATCTTCTAATTCACTCATCTCCATGCACTGCAGGCTGAACAATCACTGCTAAGGTTTGCTTCAGAAATGTCACAGCTTCATTTGAGTCAGTACAGTATGTGACACTGGTGGCTTTACAAGAAGAAACTCGGGCTTCAAGAAACTCAGGGTTTAAGAAAGTCTTTGATTTTCAATGTTGGAGCTGCAGAAGTCTTTGGTTACAGAGAAATAAACACATGCTTAGCGAGTTTAGTCCAGATGTTATGCACAGAGAGAGGACAAACCACAGAATGTAATGACATGCAATAGTGGCAAATGAACACATTAGGAGTGGAGAGGATGAGAGGGGTCCCAGGAGTCTACAGCAGCATGAAGCAGGTTGTGAATGAAGCTTTAGTCCAGATCAAATAAATTATATTTGTTTCAGTCACTTTTCAGCAGCTCTCTGAGTCAGCCTGCCACAGAAGGAAAGGTGAAACGAGGCCAGAGACAATGAGGCAGAAAAATCATCCCTCATACAGAGGAAGATGTGAGACCAGACATAACAAGGTTGAAACTGACCTGGGACTCTTCACTGATTGTTTGAGACAGCTGTAAACAGCTGTGTGCTTCCCTTTGCCTCCCCATCACCTCTCATTCCCTCTGACTGCTTCTGCCTGACAGGCAGGCTTATTAAAACACCAGCCGTCATTGCCTCAAATATCCAGAGCACTCCTGAAGATAGACATCTCCAACTGTTCAGCAGTGAGGCAGCGTTGGGAGGGCGAGGAGATGAAAGAATAGAAGAAGAGAAAACATCTCTCATTTAAACTTTATGTTACTGCAGGGTTATTGTTGGCACAGAAGGCCCTCGTTCACCTTGGCCCCGCCTCTAGGAATGGCTGCAACACCTTTTGCAAAGACTGGAGACAGGTCCTATGTGTGATCTGGTTTTATGACCTGTAATCATAGTGTAATCCTGGACTTCAGCTGCCCTGTCTCACTAATTCTGTTCTGATGGATATAAAGCCTTTAGAAGTGCTAGGAGCTGGAGGTTGTTAGGAGAGACGGCATCCATCCCACTTTAGATGGAGCAGCTCTCATCTCTAGAAATCTAGCCAAATTTATTAAACCCCCCCAAAACGTGACTATCCAGAGTTGGGACCAAGAAGCAGTCTTGCACGCCTCTCTGCAGCTTCTCTCCTCCTGTTATCCCCCCAAAACCCCATCCCCTTAGAGACTGTGTCAGCTCCCAAACAGACAAAAAACAAACTAAAAACCAGCAAAAAATGACTTAAACATAAAAAAATCACAAAGAAAGAACAATACAGTATCCACAACAGCACCAAGAGTAAAACAGTGAAATGTGGATTATTAAACATTAGGTCTCTGTCTTCCAAGTCTCTGTTAGTACATGAGTTAATAATTGATCAACAAATCGATTTACTCTGCCTTACAGAAACCTGGTTGCAGCAGGATGATTATGTTAGTTTAAATGAATCAACACCCCCGAGTTATTCTAACTATCAGAAACCTCGAAGCACAGGCCGAGGGGGCGGTGTGGCAGCAATTTTTCACACCAGCCTATTAATCAACCAAAGACCAAGACAGACTTTTAATTCATTTGAAAGCCT
>VVHJ01008183.1:23817-43781 GCA_015107715.1 Tylochromis polylepis | reverse complement strand
CAGGAAGAGAGAGACACACACACACAAACACACACACACACCCACACACACACACACACACACACACACACACACACACACACACACACACACACACACACACACACACACAGGCATCAAACGACTATGTGCGCACGCACTTCAACTTAATGCGTAGAGTGTGAAACTCCTGAGATGCTGACTATGGGTTTATTCCCAATGAGAAGTGAGGTGTGTCTTTTTGATGATGAGGTTATCATTCCCTGCCTCTCTTTAAATCCACATCAGTCCTTTCTTTCTCTCGCTGGCACTCCATATTCCGCCTCTCCGCCACGATGAAAACACGCAAGTTGTCGAGGGTGGAGAGACTGTGGAGGGTGAGTGCTAAATTTGTTTAACGTCTAAAGCTTGTTTCTTATTTATACTTATGCTTTTAATCCGTGCGCTCAATGGGCATGTTCAAAGAAAATTAGAAAGTGTTGAGGAACTGCTTGAAGAAGTGTCAGTGCTTTTATAAAAAAAATTATTTATTTTGTTTTAAATCATTCTGATGATATAATGAGCACTTGAGATGATAGCCCACATTGTGGCTATTGAGATCGGATGAGTTTGGAGAAAAATCACAGTCATTACATCTGATAACGTCTCAGGTTGTAAATTTAAGCACTGAAGGGCTGAAGGGCAGCAGATTAAGCTGCGCCACATTGCAGTTTATGTAAAGTTAGACTGAGTAAACTTTGTTTTAGTTACTTCAGTGTCAGCGTTACTGCTGTTTATGGTATTTTTATTACTCTATCAGATCAACATATTTTTTTCCCGTGATGTCATACTTTACATGAAGTGAGCTGAAGTACCAGACACACAGGATCCAGAAAAGAAATCTCTTAAGGCACTCTGTGTATAGGCATTAATTGTGGTTAAGCAAAAGATGCACTGTAATGCACAGAGTGCTTCCTCAGTCCCATCATGCAGTATCAGCTTTTTTGCTAAGAAGCATTTTTGCTATACTCCCACCTCGATGGTGTTCTTTAGTAGGAATAAACTGTGGGCACAGTGAGATAATCTGAAAAGGGAAAAGCTGAACCTTTTGCTGTGTTCTTGCTCTGGATTAAGCATCCGCTCAACTTTACAACATCCTTCCTTTAATAGAGAAGAAAAACTGTCCCTTTAATGCATTTTTAAAGAGTCCAGTTTTAATCACATGCTAACTGACCTCAACAGACAGCATTCATTAAAGACACTGTCATACACGTGTGGGCTCAGCAGTGCAATATGTTTCACTTTCAAGCCATGGCACAGGAAGCGGAAGGTAACAACAGAGACACAGTCTGGCTGTCGTCTCTTTATTTTGCCGGGCATCCTTGGGTGTTGTCCTTGTCACTACCTTTTTGCCTTATATGTGCATTTGTTTTGACAGGATTTCGAGTTTGGCACAAACGGTTTCGGTCCCTGGAGAGGCTGAGCTCGACAGAGAGCTGACAGTGTGCAGGCTGTCACAATATTGTCGTGTTTTCTCTGTTTTATAGATGCTACTGCTACTATCACATAAACTCCTGCAAACAGTACCCATGAGTTTTTGCCCTCATCACTGCACTTGTCATTCAGTGTCCCAGACTGAAGTATCACAGCAGCTGAATCCTATCACTCTGCGAGTCTCCCGACCTTTCTTCTAGGGGCACAGTGAAGATAACCTTGGTCGTTCACGCCTCGTATAGGATGCAATGTAGGGAGATTTGTGATTTATATAACTTTTGATGTAGAGCTGCAGGCTGGCTGGATTTAAGCTGACATTGAGAGAGACGGGATACGTCCTTTCACGCTACAATGACGCATGGCACCACATAGAACACAAGACTCAGGTGTACATCTACATCTAAAGGACAAAGGTCTCTCTTTCGAGGACTGGACTGAGCAGACAGATGGTTTGAAAGAGGAGTAAAGGAGGCCAACTACGTCCACTGTGAACGACCATCATTGACTAGAGGTGGTAGCTTATGACACCAGCGCTCAGCCACCTGCAATGCAGTCTTGAAATCCCTTCCCATGCGGTTCAATCCCTCTCACACCTCCCTTCAGGTGACCTCAATAGGTCACATGATAGGGTGGGGCAAAGTATTACATTGATTGTAATGACTCACACGTCATCATGTAATGACGGGCATGATCAACGACCACCTCTAAAGAGGACTACCCCCACTAGGGTTTAAATACCTGGGTCTCTCCATAGAATCTCACCATAGGGGTGTCTTGGATGAAAAGTGAAAAGACCATCCAAACCTCACTACCTGCAGTAGTAATACTGTCACTGGCATTCTCTGTACTTTGAATTTGGTTCTTTTTTAATGCAAATTTCTCCATACCAGCATTGGAAGGTAAGCCGGTCAGCGTGTGCATGTTTCTGTTAGGCTGTGTTGTAGAACTTTGTTTAATTTCAGAATAAATTGCTTCCATTGCTACTTGTGTAGATAGTTTTATTTGTTCAGAAGTATGCCTATTTGCCACAATGATAGCTTTTCTGGCATCTAATGAAGTGGAGGTGAATGGAATAAGCATTATTGCCAAAGATGTGGAGGCAAAAATCTGTAAATGAGTTGGCTGCTGTTCAGCTGGTTAAGCTCTCTGTTTATTCATGGTGGTCATCTTCTTTGCTTTCAGTTTCTGTGAAAGCATGTGGGTGTATGTATTTGTATGTAAAATATCCACTTTGGCTTTGAAGACTAATGAAGAAAGAAAAAGCAAATAATTAAAAACTAAACTAGATTGTAATTTTCTTTTTCTTCTTTTTAATAATCAGAAGCTCCCAGAGATGTGGAGCAGTCTGATAATGAAAACTTTGAATGGATAAAGATTAAGCACTACTCATGCACATACTCCTAATTTGCTTTTGATCTCTCCCCCCTGAATCTCTAGGAGTCCGTTCTTAAGACAAACAGAACAGCACTGATATATAATTCATCCCACACTGCATGCGTGAGTCATTATCATTTCCTTTTAGCCCCAACAAAGAGGCTATTTTACACCTGTGGTTTTTGTTTATTCGATGATTTGTAACTCCCTGATCCAAACACATTGCTACTACTCCCTTCGTTACTGCCCTTGCTGCAGCGCTTTATCATCAGCAAATTTCTATAACAACTTGCCAAAATGCAACATTAACTTGGAACTTTTTTTTCTTCGTCTCTTAATTTTACAACCCTCTTGTAAGTCATTGATGAGAACAGATAAAGTTCACGAGGCTCGTAAGTCTGTTTTACGAAGACTGGATCAGCAGATGGGTTAATGCTTTGTGAATGCATGCTGACTCACCCCGCTCGTCGCTCTCTTTCTTTTATAGATGCCAGATGCCTCTGTGCTGCTCTTAATGAACAGCTCTGCTGTTGTTTCCTCGCTGACGTTGTTTTCTTGCATTTTTGTTTTATTACTCAATTCATATCCACCTAACAGATCTAGTCTCAACTTCTATATATACATCTTTTTTTTCCCTTTTTTTCTCCAATTAGAACAATCTTTAAAATCCACTGTGATAAAAGGGGAAACACTTGTGTTCTCTTTTCACATACCGGGTTTAGACACTGATGACAGTGCCCCAGTTAGATGTGTCCAAGATACCTAAAAACAACTGTAATAATAGTAAACTATGATTATGAATTATGCATTATTATTACTGCATAACTTGCAGGCTCGGGCCTTAGAAATTAATGTGCACAAAGCAGAAATCAAAACTCTTTTTGCTTCAATCAGAATTTTGTTTTGCACAGGGGTGCTTCGTTTGAATGCGTGACCTTCAGTGTACAGACTTTAACACTGGAAGGCTGTATTCAGATTTTAACTGCTGAGTTTAATAGAGAAAAACAGGATTTTAAGAATAATATTTGGATATTCGTGGAGTTTGGAGGAAGTACATTTGTGAGATATTTCTTATGGTAATAATAAGAAATATGCTTTGCAGCCCAGCTTCTCCCTTCATGCTTCATGCAAAAACAATCTTTTATTATAGTTGTCCTGACTGCACTGCTGACAAATAAAACTGTGTGCAGTAAAATCTTGATCAAAATAATTATAAATGTATGATATAGATCCTCTTGGTTAAACTTTCACTGTAGTTTTTATTGCTCTATGGCACCACATAAAGCTTTTGTCCTGTAAGCACAGAGAGTCTAAGATATTGCCTCCTTCCTTTACACACAGCATTGTCCTGGACATATAAAAGTCTGTAATGTAGCACCATCTGGTGTCTTTGTGTCCTATGTGGTGCAAAGACTTGCAGCAAGGACTCAGCAGTCTTGAGGTGAGATTATAAATTCAGTGTAATGTAACACTGAGAAAAATGCAGGAAAAAGCATCGCTGGGTGACTTATATATGGACCACTGAGATCTAGTGTGAAAACTCAATTAGCATTGCATTGTGTGCCTCCATTATTGGCAACCTTAGTACTGTAAAACTGTTTCCCCTCAATTTTCTCCACAGTTGCAGTTTTCTCCTGGAAGAGTCCCGTTTTAGTCATCAAGGCAGTTACTTTTTGTCAGAAAGTGATGTGTAAAGATCTTTTTTTTTCTGTTTGGATTTTGGAAGCGTTTTCTGAGAAGCTTGCTCCACGCTGAAAAACTGATTTGTATACTTTACCAGAGTGGAAATCTGAATTCTGTATAGGCTCAGATTCCTCTTTATGACATTTCACTGTGAAAGATTTTACAGAAAGGATTTTTTCTATATCAGAAGGACTGTCAATAGCCAGAAAAGTAAAACTTGCCATATTTTTAGGAATAAAATGTTCTATATATCAAACTTTGGATGTTAAATGAACAAACCCTTATATAAAAACCTTCAGAACAGAGTTTCTTGTCATGGTCCTGGGTCTGTGACCCAGTGTGTTTTGACCTTTGATTCTGGCTTATGTAATATTCTGAGGGTAAGATTCTGTTCCTAGTTTCTATACTTGTGATCCTTCTGTTTAATATTTGTATTCTTAGTTTTGTCATCCAGCCATTAGGTTTCTGTCATCATTCCTCCCTCTGTTCTCCCTGTCCTCTTGTGTCTAGTTTCCTGTGTTAGTTATTTGTCTCTCCCTGTGCAGTCAGTCATGTCTCCATGTTTATTTGCCTTTGTTTCCCCAGTCATGTCTCTGTGTGTCTATCTGGTTCCTCTGTGCTCTCCCCCTCACTTTCTGTATGTAGGCAGTCCGAGTCTCAGTGCACGTCTCCTGTGTTTTCCTGTCTTATTTTGTCAGTCCCTCGTCCTGAGTGCATTATGTTCTGCTCTGCTTCCCCTGTCTCATCAGTCAGACTGTGTTCAGCTGTGTTCTCCGGGTGTTTCCTTTCTGCCCTGATTCCCTCTTCTGTATATATGTCTGTGTCTCCTTCTGTCGTTCTCACGATCTCCCTCATCCTCTGGCTGTGTGTTCGGTCCATTCGGTGTTTCATAGTTTTGTAATATCTGAGTTTCTTCCCAGTTTTAGTTTTGCATTTTGAATCCAGCAGAAAACCTATGTTTTTGTTTTTAGTTCTGCCTGCGAGTCCTGCATTTTTGGGTCCTATTCCTGCCTGCCTCACACAGCGTTATGACATTTCTGGCTCAGAGTATGAAAAAACAAATGGTATATGCATTGCAAATTTCAGTTTAATGGTGACTGTTTACATTACATTACAAATGATTTCTTGTAGAACAAGTTTTCTGAAATTTTAACATCAAATGTGCAAATGATACAACCACTCATTAAACACTCACCTGTTTGAATTCATGTCAGAAAGAAAGTGTGGTAAGGTAAATACTTAAATGTGTGTTTTAAAT
This sequence comes from Tylochromis polylepis, assembly GCA_015107715.1. Lineage (NCBI taxonomy): Eukaryota > Metazoa > Chordata > Actinopteri > Cichliformes > Cichlidae > Tylochromis > Tylochromis polylepis. The sequence goes on along the minus strand of VVHJ01008183.1, from coordinate 38,014 downwards.
ACTTTCCCTGCCACTTCTTACAAGAAAACGTGGTACGGAAGCTTCTCAAAATTGATCCGAGTGTTTTTTGCCAGTAACGTCTTGCCTGAAACTTTCTTGGAGGTGCTCTTTGCATAATCTGAAACTCGACGTTTTCAACATTCAACAGGAATCACCAAGGTGGTGGGAGGATGCGCTGGCCTCGTTCACGTTTTATTGGATTTGGTGTAAATGCCAGCAGCCAACAAGTGGGAAAAAAATAAAAGGTCAGCTTGCAAAGGCAAACACAAGTCAGAGGCAATAAACAAATACTAGTTATAATATAGTCATTTCAAATTTAACTTGCCTTAGATGAGTGCAGGGTATTAAACAAGCACATTATGAAAACTTTGAAAGTTTCCAGCTTTAAAAAGTGCTAAACACGTAATATATATATTTTTAAAAACCACCACAGGCTCAGTGTCAGGGAGTAATGTGAACCACATTATGCTTTTGTCATAACTTAACAAGTGAGTTTATTGGAGGGGTAGCCTTCTCAGAAAAACACTCAAGTATTGATGAGGGTCAAAGAATTAGGTCCAGAGGCTAAAGAATCATTCAAAGTTAATTTGTTTTTTCCCTCTGTGTTTTAGTGTCTCCAACCAATTCCAGACAAGACAATAGTAGATTAATTGTTTCCTCCAGAAAGCCCTCTCTTGGTAAAAGACCAATAATGAATCTGATTAAAGACCTGAAGACTTGTTAATTACCACTCTGTAATGTCCAGACAGTGAAAAACTGCCTGTGCCTGCAGTCTGAAAACTTCTGTGCCTTTCATCACTCCATATGGGGGCGTGTTTTCTCTGGACTGAATTGATGACCCTTAAGTACAGTAACGATCCATGATGAACTGCTGCCCACACGGTGTCTCTATCCTTAACCTATGATTTGTGGCCGCGGCATGACAGGCAGGAACCGTGATGCGGACAGCAGTATTTACAGTAAGCGAGGCAGGTGTGCTGCCAGTTGGACAGCTGAAGGAGTCACGGCAGGCCAGAGGGCGATGGGGGCATGACTGATGATTGAGCCAGGCATGCTGGCAGCTGGCAGGTCAGCTGAGTGGAAACAGCTTGTTCCTAAATCAGCCGCCTTCATTGATTGATGGGGTTTTACTGGAAACGTGCACAATGAGCAATTTAAAAAAATAAGAGAAAATTCGAAAAAAAATTTGTTTTCATTGCAGTAGATGGTGACAGTTACTAATTTAAAAAAAAAAAAAAGATTCCTAAAGTCCCTTTTAGACACTCCCCTGCCCTTCAGACAACATACCTAAAATCAAATCAATTTATTTGATTTGTTAGATATTTTCCTTCAGTTAAGGAGAACAGCTTACACTTGATAAGATACACAGTGTCTTTATTTCTTCTCGTTTGGGACGCTGTAATTCTCCTCATCTCCATTAACTATAAGTAAATTACTTGCCTTCAGCTCCAGCTGTCTCAGGGATTTAAACACGCAGTTGGGAATCAGATCGTACCATCTCCATTTGTGCATCATTACACTCAAAGTTCTGCACTCGATTTAAAACTTTTGCTTTTAAGCCTTTTTTTATAATCACACAGAGTAAGATTGCTGATATATTGCTCTCTTGTGAGCCGCAGGCTGATATCTGTGCTCTCCCTGCTGTTCAAATCACTCAGGTCTTTACCTTAGGTGCCCGGGATTTTTCAGCCTTGCTTTGCTTTTGCATTTTCTAAGCCAAAGCCAACTCAGTCTCTCTCGAGTTGCTGCTTAAAACTTCCTGAAGACTTTCCTTAAAGTAAAAAGAAGCTCTCTGTCTTATTTTCTTATGCTCCTCATTGGTTTTCATTATAATGACTCCTATAAATTCCCGTCAACAGTTAGTTTTTTTTACATTAAGTCGCTTTGTAAATATACACACAAAAACTACATTATAATCTTCCTGTTTTTCATGTGTTAACTAGATTTAGAAAGCCTTTATTGTCTGAGAAGAGGAAAAAGATTTTAACAGTAAACAGTTTAATACAGAAACAAGCCAACGCAAACTCTGCAAATACTAGGCAGGCTGGGACACCGGCTGACATGTCATAGCAGGGCAGATGTTGAGATAAAAGTCTTTTTTTTAGATAAGTTTTGTCTAAACTGCTTAAAAATATAGAATAGAATAGAGCAGCACTTTATTGTCATTGTAATAATCATTTAAGTATTATAAAAGTATTATATTCTGTGTTTATGGCACACAAACAAATGCCTGCTCAGAGCAAGCTCATTGTGCAGTTTCTGTTTCGTTTAATCAGCCAGTGATTTTTAAAATCCCCAAACTGTCAGGAAAAAAAAAAGTGGTGGGCATAGCTCTGCCGAGAGGTCTCTCCTATTGAGTCCAAAATAGGCTAAATACTTTACACGAAAAGCCCAATTTTCCTATATTCAGCACAAGTATATGATAATATATAATGACCATTATAAGTAAAAAGCTGCAACATGAGTGAGTTCTGGATGTGTGTATTCCTCAGTGAAAGCCACATGGTGAAACATGTCTGTCAGACAGTAACGTTTTTCTTTATATTACAAGCTTTGATGGAAATTTAACATCTTGTCCGTGCACCATAGAAGACGGTGAAGTCCACAGTGACATGCTTTGTCTTTCTATAATCCTCTTTTACAAGACAGACACATCTAGAAATGTTATCTTCTACATTTAATGTTCCTGTGATTATTGTATCCTGTGACCATGGTGCGTAGATAACTTGTTATTATTCTTTGCAAAAAGCCCTACAGCCTGTTGTTGCGCTCTGTATTGTAATTTTACCCCTTTTCAAAGGCAAGTCAGAATCTCACAACAACAACCTGTTTGTGTAGATCAATTTATTTCAAATTTCCACAACATTTTTTTTTAAAGATTTTAATTTGCTTTTGCAACAGCAGTCTGCACGGAATAATAACCAGAAACATCTTATCTACCTCCCGTGGTCACAGGATACAATCAGAACATTATGTGTAAAAGACAGCGTGTGCAGACAAGTGTATCTTGTAACAGAGGAGAACATAAAGACAAAGCATGATGTGATGGAGTCTTCCATTCAACCAGGTCAGCTTAACACAGACGAAGAGCAGAATCCTAAAAATTTTCCATCACTGTGTACAGAAAATACACTCACGCTGCAACTCGCTGAGATTAAAATGAAGGCTTTTTGATCTCAGCTGTAAAGTTTCAGGAGTTCATCTCGCACAGTTTTCATGTTATAATGTTGACATCATCTGAATACAGACAGATAGGCTGAGATACACCTGCCAAAACTGCCTTTGTGGAGGTTCCCTGTACTCGAAGAATCTCCAGGAGCACATTTTGTAGTGATGACAGGTGCAGGCTCTCTAGATGAAAACAATACCGGTTACAATATCAAGCTGGTAAAAATCTGAGTATGAAACATTAGCAACAGTACGGCTGTCATGGTCCTGGGTCTTTTGACCCAGCAGTTTGAGTTTTTCTGTGTTTTTTGTCATTTTGTATTATGATCTATGTATGAATTCACTTTGCTAGTCTTAAGTTTATTCCATAGTGCCTGGTTATCCTGTTTTGAGTTTCTTATGGTCCGTGTTTAGTTCCTTGATTATTTAATATCTTCCCCTTGTGTCATTGCCCTCTGTGTCTCCCTCTGTGCGTCTGTGTTTATGTTTTTGTATGCGTTCTTGTGCCTTGTTTCCCCTCCTTGTGTTTTATTCCATCATGTTTATCCATGTTTCCCCAGTCCGTCATGTCTCTCTCGTCTCCTCTCTCTCCCCCTCATGCTCCTTCGTGTTCCCTCGCTCCCTTTCGTCCACCTCTCCTCCACTCCTGTGTCACGTTCCCCAGTTTCCTGTTTTATTGTGAAGGTCTCGTGTTTCCAGTGTGTCTTGTTTTGCTTCCCCTGTGGCGTCATGTTAATTCGTGTCAGCTGTGTTCCCCGTGTGTCCTCACTTCCCTCGTTATCCTTCTGTGTATTTATGTCAGTGTCTCCCTCAATCCTGTGTTGTGATCTCCCTCATGGTTGTGTGTTTCCCTGTGTGCCTCTCTGTGTCTTTAGTTGATATAATGTCCCAGTGTAGTTTTGTATTGTTTTTCCCCAGCCAGCAAATAAAGCTGTGGTTTTTTGAGTTTACTCTTCGCCTCCGTGAGTCTGCAATTGGGTCCTTTCCTGCCTGCACACAGCCAGTTTATGACAATGGCAGCTAGAAAAAGTACATCAGCTACTGAGTTTGCCCCTCTCTGACACATTTCACACTAAATGTTTAAATTTACAAGGCTGTGTTTTGTTGCAAAACTGTTGTGCTGTATTGCGTTAGACTACACAGATGTTCGTGATATTGTGTGTGTCCCCATTCATCAACATAGTGCTGCTGTGCTTTCTTTGCGCTGGAACAAAAACCCCTTGGGGATGCGTTTATGCAAACACATGGTGGATAATGGTTTTCTGCCTTTTTTTTTCTATGGCTGTGGCCTTTTCCGGCTTTCTGCTGTACTGTTTGGCCTGCGGAGAGAGTTCAGCTGATAATGATCGGTTATCCAACAAAACTGCCCCGGCCTTTGTTAGGCGGTCTCGTCTCTTGCCCTTCTTCCTGTTCGCTTCGGTCTTAAGTGACAGGCTGATGGCTGTGCTCATTGGCAGAGGTGGACAAGCGCTTTATTAACTCTCCAAAATCCCCTGCAACATATTTCCTTCCTCTCCAAACTACAGTTTTTTAATATAATAAGCACAGTTTCTGTGAAAAAATCCTCAGTATTGATTAGTCTTCAAGGTGTTGGACAAGTAGTGATCACTGGGGGGCACTAGCATGCAGTTGAAGGCTTTCACAGCATTTATTGACTGTTAAATGAATGGCACTTTGTGGGTCCTGTAGAAAGAAAAAGAAAGCTCTGCCAGTAATTTAAGTAAAGATGCATTTACTGCTTGAAGTTTTTCGAAGGGCTATTGTAGACGAAGTGCAGCCTATATGAGTAACTGCTAAATGAGTTAAATATGAATGCATTTAATATCAGTTAACTAATAGAAACTGACTAATAGGTGAGCCTTGTTTTTAAAAAAGAAACAGGGTCCGCTGGCGTACTCTGACCCTAAATGGCTCCACTTTGTTTTGTTTCTCCAGTTAAGCCTGATCCTGTGTTGTTTCATGTGTTGTGATCAATCGCCGTACCACTCGCTGCGTTTAAGTCTCGTCTCTTGTTTGTTAGAGCTCCACTGGTTGAATAAGCACTCTGCGTTTATTGCCATTTATCTTGTAAATTGTTTCCTTTTGCTTCTCGCGTCTGCTAAAAACTTTTAAAAATTTAGTGCAGCTAATTCTTAGGAAATTGCTTCCCCTTCCTCTTCCTCCTGATCTTTTCACTGAGCAGCTGTGGAAAGCCTGTGAGTGAAAACAGATAATAAAGGCAGGACAGAGACGGTCACACACTGATGATTAAATTGTAAACAGGCTTTCTGACCTTGTGTCAGTGGAGCTGTCCACAGCCGTGGTGCTGAAACCATTCTTGGCAGTGAGCTGGTTGTGTGGCTCCCTCGGGCTGTGTGAGGCGCTGTGCGGTGACAGCAGCACCAAAATGCTGTGTTTGGTACTTTCTGTGTTTAGTTCCAACATCCAACCAGACAGATATGAGCTTCATTTTGCAGCACTGTGAAACTTCAGTGTGTTTAATTTCTTCCATTTTTCCATCTTCACTTTGTGCAGGTAGCATTTTACATTCTCTAATGCTGGTCCATTTATCTGCTTTAAATTTTCTGTTGTTGCAGACTTGATGGTTTTTACTGACACAATGATGCACAGATCTGAGCTTACTCATAATTCAAGACTCCAAAATTAAGAAACACCTCACTGTGGAACTGATTTAAGTAAACATGACCAACATGACCAGAGGAATTATTTTGGCAGATAAATACAATACTTATCGATGATCCCAGCTTATAGTGGAAACTCTCTTGAAATACACAGAGGAATAAACTGTGACCAGCAGACAGATCTAAGATATCACAACAACATTCCCTTTAAGATGCTTTATATTTTAAAGGTAAAGACCCTACAATAACAGAGAAAAAAACCCCAATAATCAAACAACCCCTTTGAGCAAGCATTTGGTGACAGTAGGAAGGAAAAACTCCCTTTAAACAGGAAGAAACCTCTCAAGAACCAGTCTCAGGGAGGGGCAGCCATCTGCCAAGACAGGATAAAAGACGTGTTGTGGAAGAGTACAAGAAATTAATAATAACTAATGATTAAATGCAGAGTGGTGTGTAAATGCATAGTGAGTGAAGAAGAAACGCTCAGTGCGCTCAGTGACTCATCATTTGGCATGCAGAAATAATTATTTGTGAAGTATTAAACCTCATAGTTATTTCTGTTATGGTACCGCATATACAGCATGATCTTCAACAGTGAATATGATGATGCTCAGGGCCCAGGAATTTGGAATAAGTGAATCCTTAAAGATTTTAGTCCAAAGATCTGAAGAAATTCTCCAACTGAGCGCGAGACCCCTCCAAATGTAATCTGTTCAACATATTTTAAGTGTAGCCTGGGCTGATGATACTGTTGCATCTTTTTCCTGATCTCACAGGCAACACACAAATTCCCATGGTTAAAATTTCCAAGTAAGTAAAACAGATCTAAGTCTAGAATAGCCCTGAATGCATGGTTTATTTCTTAATGGCAACCTAAGCAAAAACACTTAACAATAAGTGTTAAAGTTATGATTTTGTATGCTTTTTAAACTTTGCATATTTATCTTGATCTTTGGAATTTGCTCTGCTTATTCTTGTTAATGTATTGATGCACAAATTGCAGAAAGCTAAGATGTTATTTCCTTGCTTGTAAACAAGCAATAAGTAACCCTTAGGGGTGCAACAAGACGGCTGCTGAAAACATTACTGCAACTAGAGAATCTTTCCTTCATTCTCGTATGCAGGCCTATCTGTGTCAGTGACTCACATCACGGACTTTTTTTGGTGTGTGTTTCTCTTTTTCTGCGATTGTTCAGTTCCTTTCCCTCCAGCAGATGATTGGTTCAAAAGGCCAAGAGGCCTGCAGAGACTGTGCATGACTTCAGAAGAAACTGTCTCTCCAGCACGATAGTGCCCTGCGTGCGTGTGCGTGATTTCATGTGTTCAGCACAAATAGGTAGACAAGCTCTGCTAACAAGAATGTGGATTGTGTGTGCTTGCAGAGATGTGGCGCATGGCAAGAAAGTTACAGTATAAACAATGTTTTGTCAGGAACCGAGACTATTTCTGCTCGATGTGGGAGGACGATATAACACTGCTTCTCAAGAGCAAGGCCAGCAGCAACCCTTTGTTTTATTAGCAGACAGTACAGCAGCGGTGGCAGTACACTGGAGCGAATATGATTTTTATGGCTATAGTCGCACTATGCAAATCTATTCCCTAAACTGCGATGTAGATAGCATTAACAGCCATGAGTGTATTCAAGCTTTAGTAAGATAGGAGCACCAATCCCATCTGAAAAGAGTCCATGCTGATAACTGAAAGTATTTTGTTCTTCTTGCATTGATTCTTGTTTCCATTTCCTGTATAATGGACTTGCCAGTAATAATGAGTGCCCACAGTGATGTGATACAAACTGACAGGTCTCTATATTATCAGTTGCTGCGAGCTCAGAGCTGAACGGAGAGGAGTCTGGTAAGACTAAATATAGGCCCAGGTGGAAGGACAAAACCTTGAGCTCCCCTCCACATTGTGCAAGGGAAGAAAAGGAGCAGTGCAGAAACGGTGTTGTGCCAAAAAGTGATTCCCGGTATTTTTGTGTGTTTTTGATGTCTAATACATTTCCTTATACTGATAAATGGTCTGCAGTCAACAGGATTCACAAAGGGTTTATATACAAAATACAGAAATGGCCTGTTTTGCAGGGTTTTCTTTATGATTCTGTGCTATTATTTTCTACATTTGAATAAATCCAGTCCTTTTTTTGGTCACTTAAAATATCTTTATATAACTGTTATGTTATATTTGTTGCAATTTCTGCTGCCCTCTTGATCCGATCTCTCTTGCAAAAGACATTTTTAATGTCATCGAGAGTTTTACATGCATAAATAAAAGATATATAAAAGTCGCTTTTAGCCAAAAACTGATTGCAGCCTCTACCTCTGACAGAAATGTTCTTTCTGCCTTAAAATAACTTGATATCATTCACGAGAGATATTTTGACACTTTTCACAGATTATTATCCAATTAGTCATTTACAACCGGTTAAATACCGACAGTTATTTGTTGGCAAATACTTTTTGGCGTTGGAAATCACTTTTTGGCACAGCAGCTGGCGGTAAAGCTCGGCTGTTTTTGTCTCCACTGGAGAGAGGTCCAGCCTGGTGGTGCTAAATTCTGCAAAGAAGTGAATTTGACCTTTTGTGGTCTTCAGTTTCGTTAAACTTAAAACCTGAAACTTCCTCTAAATTTATCATTTCTTCAAATAAGAGACCCCCAAGTGGCGCCGAATCAGGTCTAATTAACTAAAAAGAATCAGTAGATTTGATTTTTTTTAATTTTTTTTTTTTAGCACATCCAGCTGTCGTGGATGATACCACTTCCGCTCGAACCTCCCACATGGCAGCGATCCACAGATTTCTTAACGTCAGCTGCTGAACTTTGCGCCGTCTGCACCCACGGTGTCTCTGCGTTATTCCAGCGAATCACTCGTGGATAGCCTCGAACACTTTACGCGCGTTCTCTCGCTCTCTCTCTTTCTCTCCCTCTCTCTTTCTCTCCCTCGCGCTCTCTCTCTCTCTCTCTCTCGGTGTGCTCCCCCTCTCTTCTCCGCTTCATTTTTTTCTGCACCTGTCAGCAGCGGACGTGTGCGCGGCTCTTCTTTCCCTTTTTCTTCTTGATTTGGCGTCATGACTTCGGCAAAAGACGCCGCTAACGGGCCGGGGAAAGTGGCTCAGCATCAGCAGCAGGACCAGGTAGGTCTTCAGGGGAGCTGACTCCTAATTGTTCCGCTCCTTATCTCTTGGAAGCAGCGGAGGCGCAAACAGTTGATTTTTTTTTTCACGAAGATTAAAGAAAAAACATTTGAAACAGCCTGGCTTTCTATTAGATTGCATGTTATCTGTCTGCGTGTATGTGTGTTTGACTCGTGAATCATCAGCTGGAAAAGCTTTTGAGTTCTGCAGTCTGAATGTATGCTGCCCCCTTCTAAACTTCTGCCTAAATATTGAATGAGCTCCTATTGAAACCTCAGCCCACAGGTGTAGCTTGTATAATGGAACCTGTTGGTGTCCTGTTTTCATTAACAGTTTGACAGCTTCTGGTGACAGCACATAGTTTTTAGGACTGTTTGGTTGTGTTTGTGTGTGTGTGTGTAGAGGGGGGTGTTCAGTTGACAAATCATGCATTTTGCATGTTAGCAACTGTGTGTGCTGGAGAAATAAATGGAAAGAAACAGAATGTGAGAGAGTGGGCGTTAATTGCTCTGTGTTCTGTCAACTAATTCAGTTTAAAGTGTGCTCAGTATGAGGCTATAGGGAACACTGTGAGGTGATGTAATGGCGTACACACACACACACACACACACACACACACACACACACAGTAAGCCACTTTTGAGTTTACATAACTGAGCTTCTGGCATTGATGGCATAATTTAGGTTGAAAAGTGCTTCACCAAAATCAGCTCGTTTGGCGTATGGAGCAGAAACATCTCGACAATAAAACTAGTTGCATAACAGCTGTTCATTGTTTTGTTTTTTTGTCTCAAATGCTGCACTGAATACACGAGAATCATAACAAAGGTTAATTTCACTGAGGTGATGAGGATTATTCACTGTGACTGCTGATTGGTCAGCGCGTAATGAAGTGTGGCATCTGTAAAAGTGGAACTCATCTGCACTGACTGCTTCCTGTGCCTCAACTTGCATGAAGTTTTCTTTCTCATCTCTCTAGTGCAGTCACAGCACCTTTGAATATTTTAGGTGTAAAGTGTTTATTTTTGCGTCGCATTCATACATTTATAAAAGCGGGACTGCGGAGTCGACAGCGGTACAGCAGATCTTTAACCGTGTTCAGATCAATTTTTTTTTTTAAAGAAGAAAGAGACAGAGAGAGCGTGTGAGCTCTTTTGAAGGTTGAGAGGAAGTCTGGCGTCAGACTTGAAAAAGGCGAGCTCGGAAAGCGAAAGGCACATGGGCTCATCTGCACATCAGTGCAACTCACATAATACACAGCTATCCCACGCGCAAGCAGCAACCGTTTCACCTTTGTTGAAGAAAGGAGCTGTACGTCTTTATTCCCATCAAGCGATTTTCTATATGTGACCGGCCTCAACCTCCTTTGTTTCGCTGTGCAAAACAGTTTGTACGAAACAACAGCAGGCAGCATACTTCCTGCTTGGATGGGAAGCTTGGAAAATATAACGCTGACTGTGTAGCTCCAACAGTGACCTTGCTCGTTGGAAATATCAGTTTCAAATGCGAATGCCCGCCTGTGTGTCTGCTCTTTAATGGTGCGGAGACAGAGGCAGAGAGATAAAGATATCATAGCAGAGGAAGTAGCATGCAGGGAACAAACACATCTGAGATTTGAACACTGTCTGTAATGCAGGCTGTGCACTTCATCCATACAGCCTTAATAAAATTTATATAGGGGAATGAATAGGTGGAAACTTTTCTCTCGCTTTTAAAAAATTTTTTTTTAAAAAGCTGCCTTCATTAGGGAAGTAATTTCACGCTCGGAAAATGTACCTACATGCTCTTTATCTGACACGCCATGATTATTGCTCTCTTTTGTTGAGCACCACTGCAACACCCTCGCATTGTTGATTATCATGATGGTTTGAAGGCGCCGCACAAATTTGCCACCGCACGATATTTTTTTTGTCTCATGTCTCCTCCATTACAGTACTTGCTGCTTTTCAATGTTATTGGTTATTGTCATGTTCCAGATAGCAGGGCTGTCATTTAAATCACAAGTACCCATCCAGACCGAGGGGGGGAATCAAAGGTGACATGCAGGGGAAAAAAGAAAACCTGTTAGGAGGCGAATTAAATGGGTATACAAACGTCATTAAATGAAACTTCAATGCTGCAGATGTTTTTTTCTGATCCCTTATCATATTAGGTCCCTATTTTTTCTGCAGGTAATTATTCTGAAAGAAGCTGTCCTCTTTTTCCTCTTACCTGAAAATAGATTTAATTTTTAGGAGCATTTTTAAAAGAAAACATTCAATTTGAAGAAGGGGGATTTTAAAAACAGCAAGCACTTCCAGCTGATCTATTTTCCAGTGATTCCACGTCAGTCATGTTGTTGTGTGCAACAGTTCTTCTGATGATTGAAAGATAGCTGAGCCAGTTTTGTTCAGAGGCAGGCAGCGATTTGTGTCCTCTCAAAAAACCCATCTTAACCTCCATCTCCCCCTTGTCCCTCGTGCATAGAGTCAGCAAGAGTTAATGCTGCATCATTTTTACTTTTCTCATCTCTTCCCCAGTTTCTGTTATCCATTCCTACAAAAACAAATGAAGAGGCACACGCAGCCGAGAATATACTTTTTTATATCTCTGGGTTTTTTTTCTGTGCATCTGAAAACAATGCCCATTTCCCACTTTGTCCCAAGGCTTCTTCTTATCGTTGAGGCGCACAGAAATTATTTATTCTTTGCAGATTGGATTTCCTCCCCATCTGTCTTGTGGATTTTCTTTTTTCCAGACTATTAACATAAGGATGGGTCACCCAGGAAATCAGTGCACCTTCAATCATAGCAACACTCTAAGCCTCTATACTCTTAGCACATTTGATGTAGTTTTTAGTTCTGGGGAAACATTAAAATTGAAAGTTTGCTTATGAATTCAATATTCAGGAAAGTATTAGTTTACCTTTTGTGATTTCCCCCCCCCCCCAATTCTGGCACCACAGCACTCAAAATAACACTGTTATTTTGTCCTGTATCCCTCTGCTCACTCCCAACTGATCTATTCTCCAGTGATTCCACTTCTTGTTAAAAAGGAGGGTTTTTTTCTCCCCCACTGTCACCAAGTACTTGCTCTTAAGGGGTCCAATGATTGTTGGTGTTTTCTCTGTAATGTTGTATTACCTTACAATAAAAGTGCCTTGAGGTGACTGTTGTTGTGATTTGGCACTATAATAAAATTGAACTAAATCATTGTCTGCAATCATTTTTCAATATATGGCTCATTTCTGGCATCTCTAATGTGCATATAATGAGGAAGAAGGTGGCAGTGTAGCAACAAGGTCTGTATAAAGGCCACAGAAGGCTTCAGTGACTTTAATTAAATCAAAAGCAGCAAAATGAGGAGGAGCGAGAATGCAAAGCACCAGCAGGCTAAAGCAGCTTAAGCCTCGGTAGCACAGGTTTAGGCACCTGTCGGTGAGCGGATGGCAAATGGTTCATGGTAAACTAAACACTGAGTGGTAGTGTGGAAAAGTGTGATGCAAATCAGAAACAGAGACAGTTACCTTTCAAAATTCAAAACCTGGCCATTTGAACTGTTTTGGTTGCAGTGCTAAGGCACAACTTTCACTTTGAAGGGGAAGTGCACTTTTCACAGTTTCTCTGACGCTTGCCGAGTAGTTTGCGAGTGTTCGTAGGTAATTCGTGTCTTCCGTGCAGACTACTTGTGACTACAGCAATCTGCTACCAGTTTCACGGCTGCATCCAACTTCCAACAATTTCCAGTCATGAAGGAGCAACTTTTCCTTTGTGACTGGTGGTTACCAAATTATCATTGGCTGGTCTCTAGGCCTGTGTGACGGGTCTTAAATAGCACACCCTAGGATGTGTAGAAGGCCTGATGTGGGGTCTGTTAAGACTGCATGATGAACTTGACTTTGTCAAGTGTTTTAAATGAACTTTGTCACATTACCTGTCATATTCATAGATGGTGAAGTTTCATGCTCCTCAGACTTGTTCCTGTTTTCTTTTATTTATTTATTTTTTTGCCTGTCCCATTCAGTACTTTAGCAATCAGAAGTGTTGTCTGAAGGCCAAGAAAGATGCCCAACGGATTTATTTTTCCAAGTGGTTCATTATGGCTTTTTCAGTACTGACTGAGCCACGGGCGCCAGGCCCCACCAAGCAGCCGCCGGGAGTGAGCCGGTACATACCTGAGCGCCCAGCCCTGGACACCGAGAACCACCAATGCACCGACGGCCAAGGGCACCAGCCACCAGCAGGGAGTGTGGCGGGGATGTTCCCAGAGGGGTGGAGTCTAAGGCCCGACCTGACACATAGACATAGACAAACAGGCACGCACAGACACAATGTTTTGAATGACATTCAGAGCTTTTCTTTGGATTCTGGCTGCCTTTTGTCCCATTCTCTTTATAAAATTATAATCACTATATCTCTCATTATAAAAATTGGAAATAACTAAATGAATAAAAAATGTATTAAATATTTGAAGTGCATTACATGAATTTTAGTTAATTAATGACACATTCAATTAATTATTCCATGCTGTATTTAATTTAATTAAGTTTGGCACTTGGTGCCCTCCATACCTATGCACGTGGAACAATTTTTTTATTTATTTTTTTTTTAAATTTCAAATACCAGATCGCTGTGGATCTGACAATAAATAAAGGGTGTTTCCCTGCACTTCCTTCTGACAGATTAGCTGTAGGGTACAGATTGTGGGTTTGTACAGTCTAACTGTCTGAGATGTGGCACTCCATTTTGGCTCCTTCGCAATTCATCCACAGCACGCTTAAAACACCATCCAGCCCCTGTAACTTTCTGACAGAAGACTTCAGGTTTGGAACAAAACGATTTTGTATCTTTTTCTGTTGCCTCTGCCAAATCTGAGCGGCAAGTTGAAAAGTAGTGGCTGTATCTATTTCATAAATATGCGCACTGTTAAAGCTGGCAGCTCTCAGTGCCTTTGTTGGTAATGCGCCCTCACACTAATCTGCCCCTCTTAGTAAGTATGGCCCTAAATGGTAAAGGTGGGCATTGGTATTGGATCGATACTAGCATGATAGGATTGATACTTTGTTCCTATCCCCAAAGTTCAGTATGCAGCTCACTGACCTGTGTTTAATTAATAGTCTTTTGGGGCGGGGATATTCCTCAAACATTCATTAATAATTTTCAAAACCTTTTTGTGTTGAGTGTCACGTCAATTTTTTTTAATAGCCCATAGAACATTTGAAAAACAGAAATTGACCCAAAGTTCTTTAGACACAGGATCATTTACATTTCAGGTCTCCAAAAAAAAAAAAAAAAA
>VVHJ01008183.1:6405-23797 GCA_015107715.1 Tylochromis polylepis | reverse complement strand
TAGGTTTCCAAAAAAAAAAAAAAAAAAACCCAGCTTGAAAATTCATAAGAATCTGAAAGGTGTGTTTTGTTATATTAACTAACTAATGTGGAAAGTAAAAAATCACAGTCATTTAACAATCATTAAAATGTGTTCAGAATTTTCAGATTGATGATGATTAATCTCACAAGTCATGACACATTCCTCTCCCCTGCATAAGCTGCCTTTATAAGTTTGAAGTATTGGTATTGGTATCCGCAATACTGGTGGTACATTTATCTCAGTATTGCACACCACTATTAAGTGGATTCAGTGACAGGCAGATATTGCCATACCTTTTTTTTTTTTTTTTACAGCCCTCCTGCCCCATATAAACCACTCACCTGCCTGCAGACTTGTCACTGGAGGCACAACCCACTGAAGATCAGACCATCAGCACAATCCACTGAACACCGTCACGATGGTACGTGGGCTTTCTCTGCGTGAACAATAATCTGCATCTGCTACTTTAGTTGTGGCATTATATTCTATCCTGATGTATGTGACCATTCGTTTTGATTCTGTGGCTTAACCTCATACTCTGCTGTTTCATGGTTTACTTTTCTTGTAGCATACACAATAGTCAAATATTCGTATATTTCAAATGCATAGACCGAATATTAATGAGGCTGAGGAAAAAAAAGAAGTTATGTTTGGAAAAAAGTTCAAAGCTTGTGTGTCAACCAGTAAGATTAATAGAGCATGTTTTATAGATGTGATGATGGTTACATATATTCTGTGAACATGCATTTTGTATAGAATCTCCCTTTGATTGTGAATATGCTGAGGCTATAACCAAATTTAGGCCTTAAGTAACAGTCAAGAAAATATGTAACCCTTACACTGATTGTGGGCACCTTACAGTTATAAGTATATAAGAGATAATTCTTGAGTAACGGCCTGGTAACAGAAGAAAAATCATATTGTAAGATTTAACACATCCCACCGTTGACTAATCTGAATAATTCAAATCCCCCAGAGGGATTAATAATGTATAGCTTGACTTAATGATCTTCCATCAAATTCCCTGTGAAGTTGGTGATAAACCAGCATGAATCTAAAATGGGTGAGCAGAATAAACCGAGGAATCTGTGGGTGCAGTACTGGAATATAGCGTCCAGCATGATGAAGTTCACATTTGCCCATTAGTTGATGCCCAGCACATGAAAAGGAAGAACAGTTTATTGCTTTATTGATCAGGTTCACTGGCTTTGTTAAACATTGTTTAAATGCCATGTTGGGTTTCTCATTTGTATACATAGGAAATCGATCTTTAAACACATAAAATCGATTTAGACTTACTTAATTTCTTTGCTTCTTTTGTGTGTTTGTATAATTGTTAATAGGCACATATTGTACAAAGATATGGTAGATCTGACTAGTGTCTGAAGAGCTATAGGTCACTGTGTGGGTGGGTTTTTTTTATGGCGACCACGTCAGTGAACAAATACAACACCTTCCTGTTTAGTTTTTTTTACAACCGTGGGTACATTGTTTTACCTCGGTTGATCATCAACAGCTAAGATAAGACAAGCGCTAATCATCAGTTTGCTCATGGCAGAGTTCCACTGTCTCAAACCATCATGTAGATAGTTCCTAAAATGAAATATCAGCTGACTGAAACTGATATACCAGATCTATACACACTTCTACAAGGAAGAGTTTTTATTGTCCAAGAATGAGCACGGGTACTGAAGTCTTCCTGTCATTATTATTATTATTATTATTATTATCATTATTTCATCCTGTGTCTCGTGAAATCTCTTCCCTCCAAGAAGCAAACTAAAGTTACCACTATAAAGCTCTGAAAGAATCCAAGAATTTTTCTTTCAGTCTGTCTATTCCTATGTCGCTTTCCTTTACAGAAAATCCAGGATATGTCAATCAAGGAGGGCTTTGAGTTAAAGGTCCGCATCAAGCCTGGTGAGAACAGTGACAGGTGAGTCCTTCTCCTAAGGTGTTCATGGTGAGAATGTCCCGTCTATTTCACACAGCGTAGTTGATTTAGTTATCAGTCAGGAAGAAGTGAGTGGAGTTCATGTGCCATCCTCTCCTTCCCTTCCCGCCTCTGTCGCAGTTTTGCCATCAACATCGGTCATGATCGTGAGAACATCGCCATGCACCTCAACCCCCGGTTTGACAGCGGCGGAGAAACCAACACCATCATCTTTAACTCTTTGTCCGGGGGATGCTGGGGTGACGAGATCCACGAATTGAACTTCCCTTTCAAACGTGGAGAAGAATGCAAGGTTTGTTTGAAGGCGCGTGGCGTCTTAATGATGTTTAGTGGAACATGTAGTCACCAGCACATGGTTTAAGAAGCGAGGTTTTTACACACAGGCACAACCAGTTGAAGATCAATGCAAATGCTAAAACAAAGTTCTCTAGAAGGCAGAGAATAAAGTCATCTGTGTTACTGAACTGAGTGCCAATTTCACAGTGTAAATGAAAGCTCATATAAGTCACAATGTCTCAATTGTGTATATCAGTCAGATGATAAAGTTAACTAAGACAGAGCCTTGATTTGCTGATCCTTTGATTTATCACATCTTTGCATGCCACTCTATGGGCAATGTTTTATAGCTCATAGCTTTAAAAAATGCAATTGTACTCTTAGACACACGCACACACCTGCTGCACTTTAATTTCAAGAATATTAAAGTAAAGCACACCCTAGGTAAATGAACTGCATTTCCAAGCTGTTATCATTTCTTTGACTATCAGGGTGTAATTAATGGGTTTGGTGCCTGCGCTGTAACGCTGCTAGGTCAACGGGTAATCACGACAGGCTTTATAGGCCCATAAAAGTTAATATCTGTTGAGAAAGATTGCCCTGGATGTTTCTGGAGGAGGATTTTCTGTCGAAACTGCAGCTTCACTCCTTCTTTCAGTTGTGTAACAATGAAATTCAAGGAACGGTTTACTTTCTTGGAAGTGAAGTTGCATGAAATACTTATCTATCAGTGTATTATCTGTAGTAGATAGCTGCATGCATGGCCACATATGGGAGAGGCAGGAGTAAAAGCACCTAACTGCAGTATACTGTGGACAGAGTCAGCAGCAAATGATATAATATCAATATCTGATTTGTTTTGGGTTTTTTTTAATTTGGAAGATTTTTACTGTTTTAGCTTGCCTTCAGCCACGTGCACAACTGGGGACACAGAAAAGTGCAGCAGGATGATTAAGTAACATTACTGAACAGAGGCGGCCAGGGTGCCAGGCGGCATGGACACCCAAGATTGTGAATGAGATAACACGAGAAAGAGGCGATACAGGATTTTGAAAATCATACCATAGGGGTATCTTGGATGAGATCAAATATCAGTGATCCCGACCTCAATGTCGAGGTCAGAGGTCAACTTTTCTAAAAACCACCTAATATTTTCAAATTTATACCATAGGTGTATCTACTAGGAGGCTGAGGGGTAGCACTGGTGACCGCGTGTATTTTTAAAATCTGCTTGGATGACACGCGCAGTCCTGCCCATGTCATCTAGCCCTTCTGGCTGATCCTTGATATGATGTTGATATTTTTAACTGCGGGCTTTTGTTTTTTTAATAGATGGCTAAAATAAGTTTTGCAGCTGACTGCATCCACAGCAGCTTAGGTTCTCTCCGTGCCCAAGCCCAAGCTTCAAAAAAATTAAGCTATCCTTTTAACCAAAAGATAAATGTTGTTTACCTCTTTTTTTTCTCCCTCTTGCTTTTTCTTACTTCTTCAGTTTTACATCAACTTCAACAATGAGCAATTTTACATCAAGCTTCCTGACGGCAGCATGATTAACTTCCCCAACCGCCTGGGTGATGTCAAGTACAAGTACTTCGATGTGAGCGGTGATGCTAGAATCATCGGCATCAAGATGAAGTAGAGGCTGACCTCTTCTTAAGCCCCAACCCTTCACCTGTCTACTTTTTGCTTGTTGCTAAAAGAGCCCCATGTTTTAACATAACTGAAATCAGATTGCTGATGTTGTAATGAGAGGAAATGGCCTTAAGATGGAGCCCCAGCACATCTTACCTCATTATGCTTGGACAACAGCTCAGCAAAGCTGGATTTGTTAATAAAAGCTGAAAGAAAAGAGTCTCCTTCTTCATTTACTTCCTCTGATACACAAATACGAAACACCACATGTAATTTACAGTTACATGTTCTTAACAATATTTATGCAACAAAGACTTATTTCAGGTTGTTTTTTTATATCATTGTAAAATACAAGAGTAAAAGCAGTGGCTATTTAAAAGCACTAAAAGAAGATGCCAATATATTTAAGAGAGTTAAAAACATATATGCTACTTGTCAATGTCTGTAATTCAAAAACAGGCTTATTATTTTTTCCCTTTTTTTAATGTTATGCAACATTTAAAAAAGAGGGAGAAAAAGAAAACTCAGAATTGCATTGGTCACATGTTAAATAGGCTATGAGGAAATAGCTTATAAAAAGAATAAAAGTGGACAGGGAAAAGGAGGGACCATGCGGTATACAGCAGAGGTGAGGTGGGAGATGTAGCACACTCTTACACAGACAATTTGCAGGAGGACTCAAAAGACAAGCGTCCCGAAGCTGAGGAATGTGGCACAATGCAACGACATTCCACAGGCGGAGATGAAAAATATTTGTGTGCTTGTGTGTGTGAAAAGTTGGTGGCAAATTGGGCCATTAAAATTTTTTAAAAACAGTTCTGTACAACTCATTCGCTTTTCTATTGTATTGTTTTTACAGCAATTTCACTTTAATTGTTATGATGTACACAGTAAAAAAAATATGTAAAAATACAGTACATTTTACCATTTCAAAATGAATGACCTTTCCCCATTATTTTTAACCACACATTGTATTTTATCAGTTACAGAAAGTGTGGATAATGTATATAAAAATATTTATATACATTATATATCTTTAAAAAAAAATGGATAATGTACTGCAGAAAATGACCAGAACATTTTCTGGGGGTTTTGTTTTGTTTTTTTTACAGCATGCTCTTGTGTTCAGTATTTCGTCCAAGAAAAATTTTCAAAACCTTTCAGTTTTGTACATACTAAACTGCCAATTCAAATATTTTTTAAAATACTTACATTGAACCCAGATATCAGTAAATAATTCCTTTTTAAATCTGCAGGCTAGATTTCTATCTGCTCAACAGAACAAGGAATTATTTCCTGCCATGACAATAAGAAAAATAATAACTACAGTGAATGCTAGTCAGTTTAGTCCAGGGGTCTCAAACTTAAATGAGCTGTGGGCCACTGCTGGCACTGGCATCTCATTGGAGGGCCACTTTAGTTTTTAAGTAGTACAAAACAATCAAACAAACAAACAAGAAAACCCACAAATATTTCTGATAATGTAGTGTTTTGTTTGTTTTTTAAAATTTCAAATATTGCATAACAAGACAAAACTGCAAACGTGAACACAATTTTTTTTTCCTCACTCTTAACTGAAGCCTTTCATTGAACTACCAAATAAACAAATTGATGCTCTCTTTCTGGCCAGACACGTGGCAGCACTTCTGCTATAATTTTGTTCGTATTTAACAAAATAAAAATGCAGACATAAGTGTGCACATTACTTTTTGACTGCCAGTGAAAATTATTTTCTTTACAAATAAGCACTCAGCACTTTGTGACTGCCTGTCTATGAAAAGCACTTAATAAATAAACTTTACTTATTTACTTACTCATTAACTCTCTCACTTAACTAACACATCCAACATGTTTGTACTCGCTGCTCATTTTGCCTTCATATTACATTTTCTTTTGCTTTTTAAAGAACTTATTTTAACATTGCACTCAACAAACAAATCCTCCCTAACAAAAAAGTAACTTCAAGGGCCAAATTGCATTATATTTCTTCACGTCAATATACGGGCTGCAAATAGGGGTGACATGGGCCGCAAGTGGCCCCTGGGCCGCAAGTTTGAGACCCCTGGTTTAGTCCCTACCTCTCTGCACTTATAATTTTATTTATTATTTAAAGTTTGAGTTATCTCATATGTAATTTAATCTGACCTAAATCGTCAGACTGAGAAAATGTAAATGGAAGCAGAACCATGTTTGTCAGTGCGATTGAAATGCATTTGATTCAGCTAAATGTCTAGTTTATTGAATGCATTCAGTCAAGTTCGGTTAATTCAGCTAATTCTACTTTCTCAAAACGCACAAATCTTTAACAAGACTAGTTAACTCACTTTTTAAGACAGTAGAGGAAATTGGGTTTTAGCTGGGTCAACTCAATGTAGATTTAATAAAAAATAAAAAATGTTCCCTCTGAATCAAAACATATTATGACTGGACAGTTTATGCTAATTCAAAAAGTCCTGCAGTGGGGTTGTTACAGCTGACCCGGGATCAGCCCTGCTGGATCCTGATGACTGTCCTTTCTGTGCTAAATAATCTTTGTAGTTCCGAGTCAGAAGAGTGTAGAGAAATGGATTTATACAGCTGTTTCCATATGTCAGACATGTGACAAAGAAATTTACATAATTATGAGCAGCTGGAGACAGAGCTTTGAGGGACTCTGGAGAGAACAGTTTGGCCAGCTGCCATCCCCAAAAAGGTAAGAAGCAAGCCCAGTAAGCTACCACAATGCTAAAGATCATTGATACAACTTTTTGTTTGAGTCCTGTCCTTCCAGCTGAGTGGCTGCTACCCCCTAAGTTAGCCTGCGCTGCCCAGTAGCGCCTAGCTAGCCCTGCATACAGCCCAACAATTACCAATCCAGGGACTAAAACACTTGTGAAAAACAGAGCAATGATATAAGCCTTGAAGGCCTCAGGGGTCCAGGTTGGATAGCAGATTCTCTTGACTGAATCAGCCACAGTGGGTTTGCCCTCCCTGAGTCGGATCATCACCATCATGGGAAGCGTTAGCAGGAAAGATAGCCCCCAAATAATTCCTGACACTAGCCGTCGGTTGCGGGAGGAAGAGTTGTGTGCACTGAAGGGTTTAGCCACAGCACGATACCGTTCAAGGCTCATAACACCCAAAATGAAGACACTGGCATGCATAGTGAGGAGGTCGAGACTCAGCAGGATGCGACATCCAGCCTCACCAAACAGCCAGTCATGGGCAAAGTAGGTGCAGACTACAAAAGGGATGGTGCAGAGGTACAGCAGGTCAGCCAGAGCTAAATTAATGATGTAAACGTACATAGAACCTGTACGCCGCAAAGCAGCTGAGCGTGTAACAATAAGTGTGTATGTGTTGCCGGACACCCCCACGACGCACATGACAATCAGTGTAGTACCAAGCAGGGATGTCACCCACAAGCCATCACTACCACTCCCTTGGGACTCCTCAGCTCCTGCCCCTGGACTCAATCCAAGACCCAGCTGGGGCATTATGGTGGCATTAAAAGTGCAGTTCATTGTGAGTTCACGCAGTTCAGTGAGGTCAGAGGTCAGGCTACAAAACTGAGAACAGGATTATTTGATTCTTACCTCACAGGAAAGGTTTCATCTCTGTGGAAACATTTCACAGTGTGAGGTGAAGTACAGAAAGAAGATGCCAGTGGACCTTATGGACAGTCAAATATTTTTGTGAAAATGAAACATTACAACACAGTTCCTTGCAGCTTGCAGTGCTTATTCCCAAATAAGTTCATGATCCCAGATGTCCGTTTAACATCAATACAGCACTAAAGTCTCCAGCAAAGATTTAAGTCATATGAACACCCCAGACTTAAGAGATGTTTTCTGTTGGGCGTTGAACTTAAGTAGATCCAAGCTGGGTCATTTAAGAGCAGTGGGGAGCAGCACTGCCTTTTAGCTGGACAAAGTGTGTTCAAAGTCCCTGATAGAAAGTACCTGCTATGCTGAGATCTGCTTGAGAAGACTTAACTGGCTGACATCTCCAGAGCAGTCTCCACAGCAGGGAAAAAAACAATCCTTTCTTCTACATTACCATAGAGTGCTGTGTAGCTCTTAAAAATTAAAGTTGTCTTGCTTGTGCAAAGAAAGATTCATTCCGCAGCTTCAAATATCCATTCACATTCTCCACGTTTTTGGTCTTCTATGTTTCTGTCCTAATGTGGATTGACATACAGAGCATTAAGATATCCTTTGTTTTATCCAAGTCATCCATATTTTTTCTGCATAGCTCTTCCAGACCTCTGTGGATCCACTTGGTGACAGATGAAGCTTCAGTTTTTCCCTGAAAATTGAGCCCACCCTTATCTCCAAGTTTTGATACAAGAGTGCTGTATCTTTGAAGTTCACACGGTTACACTTCTCTCCTCCCGTCTCTCCTCAGTGCTCCCTCCTTCTCACCACGGTGAAAAAATAGCAGGGGCCTATAGATTCATGTGGTATTCATCATGGGCCTCAACCTGCAGTCTGTGTAGTGAGTGTGTAGTTTTAGACACCCAGAAATTGCTGGCAGGGAAAACTGCCTGCAACTACAAACACAGTAAACAAACTGTATCAATGTTTAGCCTAATGCTAAAAAGTAGAACACATCTATTTTTTACAATTTACATCATATTATTTTTACACTTATTTATTTGCCACATTGTTTTACTTTTACTCGTAAGTACCTCATCTTTAGTGAAATATTTGAGGAAAATGATAGTGTTAAGCTCTAACACTTCACTTCGGCCGTTATTAAAATGGTTCAGTGCTTAGATATAGACACACAAATCTACGCAGAGATCATTTGACAACATTTTAAACATTTCTTTTATTCATAGTCAGCAACAATTTCATATTCTATGGCAGCCATGGTCAAGCATATGCCTAAAAATGCACATATCAACATAAACGAGTACCTTTTAACCAGATAAAGGCAACGAAAAAAGAAAAAATGTCAACTAAAATGTCTGATTTGGCTTTTTTGACACCGATAACCATGTAGACAAAATAACTTAATGGCATTCTTGTCTATTTAAAAAAAAAAACGATTAGAACATATATGCACTTTATGCCACATGAAGGTGCTGTTACACCAGCCAAGGGTTTATCGTGTTACCAGCTTTTCTATTTTAACTGCAAACCTGCTTTACGGTCTTTCCAATACATCTTTGACAGACGACTTCAAAAATATATACACTTGTGTTTGCTAAAATATAACACTCAATTACTTTGCTCATCTATATTACAAGTAAAGAAACACTCAAGTGAGTGATATTGCTTTTAATTATAAGAATAAAATAAAATAAAAAAAACCCTACAAATACCTCAGTTTGATTTTACCCACAGTAAACAGATGATAAATGGTCTGTTCCTGTTTGACTAATATGTCTTTTTTCACAGCAGACATTTGGAGTGATCCGAGTACCAAAAGCACCACTCCATTTAAGTGTCAGTAAGTGAACAAACCAGGTCAGAAAATGAAATTCAGGCGTCATTAACTGTATAATTTTCACCTGTGATTTTCCCGCTGTGGAGTGTCAAAATGTCTTTTGTGAAAACAGGCATATTTGAATACCTGCACCTCATTAGCATTACCCAATCATCATAACACATTATACTTAATACAAGAGGACCAAAGGAAATACTTCTTACTTTGAAAGTATTTTTTTGTTAGAAAATATGTTTGACATACATTTAATTCTACTGTCACTATTTTGTACAGCAGTATTTACATAGCATACCACAAGTCCGTGAGAAACAATGGATAGTATTATTTTGTTTACATAGTATTTGATCTGGGCAGTAGCCACCATGACCATGAGCCCAAAGAGTGCCATCCATGCATTTGTAAGTTAGAAATAAAAATATAAACATCTTGCTCAAATTGTAGTTAGTAAGTAAGTAAGTAATTACTAAGTAACTTTTTTTTTTTACTGCTTTCACCAATGACAGCTAATATCACTGACAATACTATGGTCTTATTAGTCAATACTTTCTTATTTCTCTTATTTGCATTCTTAACATCCTGCCATCCTATTAGAATTACAAAGCAAACTCCAGTGTGACTACAGTAACAAAGAAGCTCAGACTTCAGGTCCGTGACGCAGAAGTGAAGCAGGTCTTTTGTCACATTGGTCATGAACTGAGAGGTGAGGTGGTTCTTCAGGCTTCTGATCCATCAGTGCTTATGCCTAAATGTTGCCTCCACTTAAAAAAACAAAAACGAAAAAAAACCACAAAAGTCCAAAGTTAGGAAAGAAAATGTTCAGTTAACCCATAAAGACCAGTCAATTTGTATGACTGGTTTTTACTGGTATTGTCATTAAAACTCTGAGTGAACAAATGCAAACTGCCATGATGTACTTTATGTTCAGCGCTAATTAGCATGTATGCTAACACGCACCCCAAGAACACAGTAAACATTTCTTGTTAAATATGGAGTTATTGTTACTGTCACTGAGTTAACATGATGCTGCTTTTAGTATTTTCGTGTGGATGGGGATATTTTCAAAAACAAAGCGGTAAATCACTGTTTTAAAAAATACCCATGTATGTGTGTCTGTAATCTATATTTTAACCTTAACATTTACTCACTTTCCTAACTTATTTGAGAGTTTGACTTTGCTTTTCTCTTAGAGTTCTGGTTCAAGCACTGGTTCTGTTCTGAAACCATGGAACCAAACCATATTTCCATCAATGTACATCAATGTATAGTCAAATTGTTATCATCATTCCAATACCTTTAGTTTTACCTTACCTTACCTTGAACTTATGTATGTAAAAGGTCTATTTGCTTTTGCTGTTTTGTGGTTCTATAACCCAGAAAATTATTTTTGTTTTATTTATTGTTTTTATTTGTTTTGAAAAACATCAAATAGTTGACATTTAGGTCCATAAACTAGAAGGAAAGCACTTCTACATCTGTGGAAATACCCAGCGAGAATGAAATGAATACACCACCTAGTGTGCTCCAAAGTTTCTTGAATGGAATGACAGAACATCTGTAGTATGCACAAAGCTTTTTACTAATACTAATATTTATGAGAAATATTTTTTACTTCCTTTACACTATTTCCTTAAAGAAAACACAATCTCCTTAAAATGAAGACTTGGTCCTTCTCAAGCTGTAAAATCAAACAGTAGTAAATAATGCCAAATTGTCTGATGCGGGAGACTGGAACAATAATTTTGGACCAGGAAAGTTAAAAAATTGGCCACTACGTTCATTCAAATACTAAATGGATTTTTTTTTAAATGAGACCAACCAACGAGCTTACCTGAATACTGTTTTTAAAACTGAGAATACACCAATCACAGCCCACACAGATGTAAAAGGGATACAAAATAATTAGTCTACCCTTTTTAGCAGTGTATGAGAAGCATTCAAGCATTAACATTCAAGGCTATAACAATGTAGCTTATTTAAAATAATTAATTTACAATTTTGCAAGTGTTTTTGAGGGACCTGGTCCCTAAATGGAACTTAATTTGCAGTATTTAGCTGAGTCAGTGGCATTCCCTCATTCTCTGCTCCACCTTTCCTCTTTTTTTCTGTCTTTCTGTTTCACTGGGCACCCTGTCTAGACTGTTTACTGCAGAAAGCAGATAGATGACAAAGGCTGCATGTGCACGTCTGTGAACTTATCCCTACTTACTACGCTATCATTAATTAAGTTGGCTGTTCATGGCAGGGAAAAACAGCTACTGGACTACAGAAAGAATTGTCTGCATCCATGCATATATGCACCCATCTGTCCATGCATTCATCCTTGAAGCCATCAATTCATCTATATATTTAATTTTTCCAGCATGTCCTGGGTTTCCCCCAGAGCCTGGTAGGACATGCCTGAAGCACCTCGTTTATGAGGCATCCATGAGGCTTCCTAGTCAAATGCCCAAACCAATCCACATCCTTTGGATGTAAAGGAGTAGAATTCCCTCCTGCATAACTTAACTCGTCATTCTATCTCTAAGGTTGAGCACAGCCAACCTTCACAGGAAACTAATTTCCACAGCTTGTATATGCAGTCTCATTCATTCAATCACTACACAAAGATCATGGCCATGGTTGAGGGTAGGAACATAGATCAACTGGTAAATTGCTTTCACCTCTTTCTTCACTATAACAGATTACAGCTTCCGCATCATTGCTGATGCTGCACCAATCTGTCTGTCAATCTTGCACTCCACTCTCCCTTCACTTGTGAATAAGGCCCTGAAGTACTTCCACTTGGGGAAGCAACTCATCTCAGACTTGGAGTGGGTACTCCATCCTTTTCCAGGTAAGAACTGTACCCTTGGACTTAAAGGTGGTAATTCTTGTTCCTGCCACTTCACACTCGGCTGAAAACTGCCCCAGTGCGAGCTGGATGTCTCCACATGATGAAACCAATGTAAACACATCATCCTCAAATGGTAAAGATGAGATCTTGAGACTACCAAAGTGGAAATAGAAATTTTGTCCCAAAAAATTATCAAGAGAATTGGTGACAGAGGGTAAAAGTGCCAGAGTACAACACCCACTAGGACTGAGTACAACTAAGTACAACTGCTCTTGCTTTTGTAGAGGGTCTGAATAGCCCGTAATAACGGATACTCTATACTCCCTGAGCACCGTGCACAACCCTGAGGGCTGTGGTCAAATGCTTTCTCTAGGTCTAGGTCCTTCTCGAGCACTCTGGCATAGACCTTCTTGGGAAGGCTGAGAAGTGTGATTTCATAGATCACTAGAGTACACCCTCTGCAGAGGGTTACCCATCACCCCCCAGTCTGCCAATCCAGAGGCACAGCCCCAAACACATTGCAGAGACATGTCAACCAAGACAGCCCCACAACATCCAGAGCCTTAATGAATTCAGGACAAATCTTGTTAGGTGGACAAGATTGGTGTCCATCTGCATACAGGTTTCTGTTCAGTCACATTACCCACTGCAAAGCTCCATTACGTTGCCTCAGCAATGGTGGTGCAGAATTTGGTCCACTCATACTTAGTGTCCCCAGTCTCCCCCACAACGCTAACGTTTTGTTAGAGGTGGGAATTGAAGATTTCACACACTGTGGCCTCTGCCTTAGCTCCCAGCTCAAACTATATGTTTGGGTACACCAGGCCTACCTAGCATCTTCCCCCATCACCTGATCCAACTCTTCATCAAGTGACAATCATTTGACAGGTCAGCTCCTTACTTCCCCTGAATGTCCAAGATACATGGCCACAGATATGATGACCAAAGATCTATAATTACAAAATCGATTATCAACCTAAGGTATCCCGATCCCACATGCACTGATGAGTACCTCATGCTTAAACATGGTGTTTGTTATGGACAAATTGTAGTTGGTGCTGTAATTAATCATGACCGTGATTAAATCATGATTTAAATAATGTCAAAAGCCATTTGCAAAAAAACAAAACAAAAAAGAAAAAGCAATAACTAAGCAATAAATAGATATTTAGTCTTACTTAGAATATACAAGTCTTACTTGTATATTCCTGCGGGGACATCTGAGCACTCATGATATCATTGAAGTGCTTCAGCCAGTCCTGCTGGTCACTCTCTGTCTCGCAAGTAAACAGGAAGCAGCGTTCGGGTGTTTGTATGGTGATACCATATTCAAAGGCACCATTGCAGTGGGTGCCAGCAGGCAAGCCGGAGGAGGCACTGTAACCATAGTCCTTGTTCCCCAGGAAAACTTCACCTTTGGCAAAGGCATCCTTCACATAGAGAATAAGAGAAAAAGAAGTCAGCTGTACAGACTCTTCATCATGTATATGAGAGTGTTGATTAAGATACACACCCCTTATTTCTTTACATTTTGTTAGGAAAATGGGAAGTAGGTGCAGCAATCTATTAAAATGTGCACAAACATGCATTGAAATACACTATTTAAGGAAAAAACAGAGTTTCTACTATTCTAACAAGCTTGAAAGTCAATATTTCTATTCTTTAACAGCCTGAATTCTCTTAAGAATTCTCTAAGCTTTCTTGTAATTTCTTTATTTTCACTGCCTTTTGTTCTGTTCTCTGATGAGGCGATTCCACATTGCTTCAGTGTTGAGAACCGCACTCTGAGAGGAGACCAGTCAATGACTAATAGTGTTCCTTTGTGTGCCAAAGAATGGCTTCTTGATAGCCACATTTCCACTGTGACCAATTTTATTGAGGCTTCATCAAAAAGTAGATGGTTCAGCTGCTTTTTGATGAAAAAAGCAGCTGAATGTTTCAGGTCCTACATCAGATCTTGTTTTTTTGCTGTTTCTTAACAACATGACTTTCAAATACTGGTCATCTATTGTAGCTTGCCACTTCGTCCTTTGTCCTCCATTTGTCATGTTTCCTCATTTTTTTAAATTTTTTTTTAAGGACGCACTGCACACCAGGCTAAGATATATTATGTTTACACCTAATAGTACAAAAGTACCATTTTATGCCGGTCAAACTGTGTTATCTGTGGCATTTTTTTAGATTCAGTTAAAGAAATTCGAACAAATGTTTATGTGACAGGCTGCTAGTAATAGTGACGGAAGAAATGTGGTTCTCTGTAATGAGTGGACACAAAGCTAGTTCATCCTATGAGTTAGGCCTTTTTTATGCTTGAATGATTCAAATGTCAGACTCTGACAGTGAGGTACAAGGACTGGACTGAAAATGAGTGAAACACTTTGAAACACCTTCAGAAAGCCTGGAGAACTATTGCTCAAGATAATATAAAAAGAAATGTGAACTTACTAAAGATTTTGCACAGTACTATAGGACAATATACTATATTATAAACTAAATTACTAATTTTAGTGTGTTATTATGATTGCAAATTGAAAGGGTTTATAACACTGTATAACCAAGTATTTGCCCTACAATAACAATATAATGGGTAAGCAAATAAAACAATGATTATATTTAGACCTGTTTACCTTCAACAGAAATATTTTTGTATTGCAGATTTCAGTGATTCCTTTTGGCACTATTTTGGGAGCAAAAATGATACAGTGACAATGTTGTTATGTGCAAACGCAAAATGGGAAGAATTTTTCAAATTTATTTTGTTTCTTCTTTTCCATCCATCCATTCTCTACCGCTTATCCTTTTCAGGGTCGCAGGAGCCTATCCCAGCTGTCTTGGGGCAAGAGGCAGGGTACACCCTGGACAGGTTGTCAGTCTGTCGCAGGGCTAACACATACAGACAGACAACCATTCACACTCACACCTATGGGCAGTTTAGAGTTTTCAATTAACCCAACCCCATTAACTGTCTTTGGATTGTGGGAGGAAGCTGGAGTACCCGGAGTGAACCCACGCAAACACGAGGAGAACATGCAAACTTCACACAGAAAGACCCCGGCCTGATGGTGGAATTGAACTCAGGACCTTCTTGCTGTGAGGCAACAGTGCTAACCACTGTGCCCTGCTGTGCCCTGCCCATGTTGATACAATGACTGTTAAAGTCTAGATTTGTGTTGCTGGCCTGCATATCAAGGGGTGTGAGCTTGTGTCTGAGGAGGGCGGGGGGTGGGACCTATTATGTCCGCACCCATGCATGTGGGTTGGAAATGACATCTCCTGTGCAACATGACAGGATGTTTGATTTGGCTTTGGTTCTGTGGTCTTTTTTATATTTGTTTGATTCATGGAAATTCTAGTCTGTACTGAAACAGGCTGGTCAAAAAGCTCCATCACTTGGTAAGCAGTGCAGGCATAATTGTAACCCAGCAAATATTTTTAATACATGGGTTTTTCAGGTGTGCCCTAGTCAATGGGGTATTAGTCATACTTTCATGTGCTTATTTTACTTCCACAGATTGGGCAGCTGGTGTTCAAGGGAATGAAGCGCCTGAACAGGATTCAATCCATAGTGTTCGAGACGGCCTACAACACCAATGAGAACCTTCTGATCTGTGCTCCAACTGGTGCTGGAAAGACCAACATCGCCATGCTGACAGTTCTTCATGAAATCCGTCAACACTTGCAGCCCGGTGGCATCATTAAGAAAGATGAATTCAAGGTCTGATGCTGACAAATACACACACATCAGCCACACTTCCAGACTCTGGGCTTGCTTATTAGTGCTGTTTATGTTGAAATGTGTTACGTGCCTCAGCTGTAGTATGTTGATCTGTCAAGGAAATATTTCTTTGTGATAACTGCTTCCTGTTTGTAGTGTCACTCCAGCACGGGTTCTTTGAACACAAGTCCTGGAGATTCAGTTTGCTCCTTGGTGAAATTTCACACAACCCCTGCAGGGATTCAGATCACTTGCTGAGATTTCAGGCAGGGAGTTAATAGGAATAGTTTTAAGTCAAGGATAGCTGGATTTATGTGATTTTAGTTCCTTTAAGATGCTTCGTTTGTTCTATTGATTTGTACAGCTTGTGTGTTGTTTAACCCTAATAGTGATGTTTACCTGTATTTTCTTGTGAGTTTGAAAGGATCTACAGCACTGATGATGCTAAATACTAAAGCAATCAGGCCAACAGGAACCATCTCATGCTGTCATTGCTGAGAAGGAAACAAGCAAAAAACATCCACAGCCAGGAAGTGTAAGGAGAGAGCAACGGGCTATTGGCACCACCCGCAAAACCATTGTCTTTTTGGGGTTCTCTTGATGTTGCCGTACTAGTCAAGTGTTCCCTTAATTCTTGTTAGAAGTGTACATTATTACCTGGTACAGTCCCTAGCTACAATTAACCAATGACATTTCAGGTATTGAAAATTGCAGAGTGAAGCACTTTGATAGTAATTTTCACTGCATTACAGCTATTACATAACAGTTCACAACTAATGTGCCTATTGAGGGACTAAGTGCAACTGTAACTTTGCACTTTCCACATGTTATAGAGATTTGAAGTTTCATGAAACAGCCTGTGAACATGGTGTATTAAAAGTTCATGCTAAACGATTTTTTTCCAAACAAAAAGTGACTTTTATATGATTCATTTTAAACATTTTCTTTCTGAGGGAGGGCACAGAGATGGCAGATATTGGGCTGACCTAATCAGCCTGCATATTGAAACACCTCACATGCTTTAGTTGTATTTGTATGAATCTATCTAGCTTTTTGTTTCCTCTGTGCTTGAGCAAAGAGATCCAGCACATGTAGAATAGTTTTTGCTGACCTGGGCCTTTCTTCCTATTAACATGTGGAGGCTCAGTAGAAGCTTCAGTACTTGTTCAGACTGAGGATGAATACAGAAGCTGAAGCTGACCAAATGGATTGATTGATGATCAAATAAGCCGCACTACGATAAAATGTGTTAAGTGTATTGATGCATTGGATTTGACTGACAGATTTGATTTTGAAAATAAAAAAATGTTTTATCACATTTTATTGATGAATAAAAATTGTGTTGGCAAAAAAATGATGAGCTTATTATCAACCCACCTGAGAAAATAGCTCAATAGTATCACCAGAGAAAAGGTAGTTAAAAATCATGATGGGAATGTAGGTGCTGGAGAAGGCTTATATGCAGAGATCAGCTGTCAGCATATGTTTAAGATTTAGTATTTACAAAATAATAGAACAAAAAATCCTG
>VVHJ01008173.1:28600-52791 GCA_015107715.1 Tylochromis polylepis | reverse complement strand
TTCAGTTATGCATATATATGCAACTTTTTATGATTAACCGTGCCACCATGCTGCCCAACCTTTTTTGGGCAGCACGGTGGTTAGCACTGTTGCCTCACAGCAAGAAGGTCCTGAGTTCAATTCCACCATCAGGCCAGGGTCTTTCTGTGTGGAGTTTGCATGTTCTCCCCGTGTTTGCGTGGGTTCACTCCGGGTACTCCGGCTTCCTCCCACAATCCAAAGACATGCAGTTAGTGGGGATAGGTTGATTGGATACTCTAAATTGCCCATAGGTGTGAATGTGAGTGCGAATGGTTGTCTGTCTGTATGTGTTAGCCCTGCGACAGACTGGCGACCTGTCCAGGGTGTACCCTGCCTCTCGCCCTAAGACAGCTGGGATAGGCTCCAGCCCCCCCCCCCCGCGACCCTGAAAAGGATAAGCGGTAGAGGATGGATAATAATTTTTCCTGACTTTTTTCTTTTTATCACCGCCATCACATCACAATTTTGATTGGGTCATTGTAGCTACAAAATTAAGCATAACATCAACCATGTGAAATACAGTTTGCAACAACTTAGTCACAGGACAACCTGACACTTTTGGTGCTCATGCTCTGCTCTGGTGCTCATCCTCATGTCAACACAATTTGCTACCCCCAACCAGATCCATATGTCATGGCTCGTATTGTTAATTTAGCTTGATGGTCATGTATGTGTTTATTAAGCTTATTAACACTCTCAGGACTGGTGAACAGATATCTTGAGAGCTCCTTCTAACAACAAAGGCAGATGTAACCAATACTTTATGTTCTTTCCAGCCCTAGCTGTACTTTAATGCTAATTAGCATGCTAACACGCTAAATCCAGATGATAAATTTGGTAAATGTTGTTACTAACATACAATATTTACAAAATACAAAAATACAAATGAGTTAAGAATTAAAGGAAAAACATGAACTCATGGCCCCCTCAGTGAGGGGATAGGTTGGTCTGTTGTTTTTCTGGCATGGTTTGGGTTTACTTGTCTCCTTAGAAGGAAGGATCAGATGTTCTGAGTGATCACCTTTATTCTGTGATAAAGTTTCCATGCTGAGTGGATTCGGGTCTTCCTAGATGACGACGCCTCGGTCCACTAAATACAAGAACGATGTGATGAGGATGAAAATGATCTAAGTCATATGATCTTATTCCAGCTGCGCACCTATAGGGGATTTTTGTTTGACAGCACTCTCTCCCATCATCAAATGTCAAAGAAGGAATATCTTGTGGAAGAATTACATTACAGTTGTGTTTACATGCACTTGTCATGGACATGACTGTTATGGTAATTTTGGGCTTATAACAATGTCTTTGAACTCTTCTTTGTTTGAGACAAAGAACACAACTAATAAGAAACAGGTTTGGCCATCCCCGTCATGAAAAGAATGGCCTTTGCATGCCACATGAGCCTAAAGTAGTAGTTTAATTGCTTCCACAGTCTATATAGTCCAGAAATGTATTGCCTTAACATTTCTCTGTTTACCTGCAGAAAAACATCTGTGCTGTTGAGTTATTCTCCATCTATGAATGGAGAGTACAGAATTAAGCATAAGGCTTCTGCAATAATAGCTGTTGATTAAAGAAGAGGAATATTAATACTATAAATGATTAGAGGAGAAATATGCCAGAAAGGTGGTGAGCATTATAACATGTTTTGATAAAATGCATATTTATGAGGTTGTTTTCAGCTTTTTTTTTTCATTGTGCTTCTATGCCTATTTAATGTACACCTGCTCTCACATGTTAGGATGATGGAAATTTCTCTTGTATTTACACTCTAATCTTATTACTGTATAGCTTCTAAAATGTGCCAGCTTGACAATTATAAACCATTTCAGTTTTAATTATGATAAAATATTTTGCTACATAATAAAAAATCTATTTAGCTTCAATGCTGAATTATTAATTCAAAATAAGTTAACATGAAATGCACATTAAATTCAAATTTGCATCTATTAGTTCATCTATCACGCAATTTTCCTTCTCGGAATTCATTTAACCAGTGCATGGAAGTGAGTATAATACTGTCAATCCATCAGTTTTCTGTCCCTTACCCAGCTGCAGGTTCCAGGGGCAGCAGGCTAAGCACAGAAGCCCAGACCTCTCTCTAGCCAGCCATCTCCTCCAGCGCTGAGAGACACTTAAGTATTCCCAAACCACCCATGAGATATAATCTTTCCAGTGTGTTCTGAGACTACCCTGGGGACTCCACCTTCTTGGACATGCCCAAAAAACCTCACCTATGACACACCCATCGAGGTAACTTGGTTGAATCCCTAAACCACGTCAACTTCCTTCTTTCAGTGTAGAGGAGTAGTAGCTTTACTCTTAATCACTGTCACCCTATCTGAGCACAATCCTATGTAGAAAGCTCTTTTCCACTGCTTGTACCTCATTCTGTCAGGCACTACCCAAAGCTCGTGACCATGCGTCAGGGTAGGAGTGAGACTGACTGGGAATTTGACAACTTCACTTTCCTCCTGAACTCTCTTATCACAACTGATAGTTTGATGTCTGCATTACCGCCGATGGCACACCAGTCTTTGAGCAGTTTTGCAGGATGTTATGCTTCTTAATCCCTCTGCACTACAATCATGGTGGAGGGGTTTGTCCACTGGAATGATCCCAGGAGCAATTTAGCAATCCTCTAAATCAATGAGGAGAAGACCAAGGGACCATATCACCACCAGCCCACCCTGGAACCAGGCTTTAGTCCATGGGACCCTGCTAGGCTCAGCTTGAAAGAGCCACATGCCCTCCTTTCAGCCAACTACACACAGGAGAGGCCATAGAGGTTTGGTGCTATGTGGATTGGGTAGAAGTCAGGAGTGGAGAGCCTGGCAGTCCAATCCATGGTTACTGAAATTTACTATAGGATGAATATAATCATAATAATAAGTAGAAAAGTATGTTATCAAAATACAATTTTATAACTATTATATGGCTTCCATTGCTATCAGTGACCAAAGTTTGATCATTTTTATTTATGTAACTTTTAAAAATTTCTATCTGTATTTGGGGAAACACTCTGGATTCCATAAATCTGTTCCTCTTTCTGTCGCAGTTCAACTTCCACAACCTGCAGCTTCAAAACTGAGTAACCCTTCATGATAACATGGCTGTTAACCTATAGGCATGATTATCAGGAGGATTTTGTTTCCATGCTGCACAAATTCAAATGTTAAATAAGTCAAACCTGAGGGAAAAATCAGTTGTGATTTATAGAAAAAACATCCTCTGAATAAATTCAGAGTAAGCGGGGGGTGGGGGGTTGGGGGGTGGGGGTGGAGTTCTGTCATATCTGTTTCTGCAGGTTTATCACCGCTAACACAGAGAGAGAGGACATGAGAGTGGAGGGGTGGATTAATGCGCTCATTATTGGGAGGATTCGGCTCATTGCAGTTTTGACGCTGATACATGTAATCCAGCATTTTGGTAATGGAGCTACAAGCTTCCTCATTGGTTGCTTTTAATTGCTCTGACAGAACAGGGCCAATACATCGTCTGTGTCCCAAAGCTTGCTGCTGTGTGACAGTCGATATTCAATATGTATACATATTTAACAGTTAAATACAGTATGTGTTCAAATGATCTAAAGAGGGGCGATTTTGCTCAGTTATGAGAAGAGATCGTTTTATGCTCAGAGTTTCAGTTTCACATAGAGAGTTGTGACCATGCTGCTCATCTATTAGAATGAAAAGTTAGACACATTGTTACAACTCAATACAATATTTGGACTGTTTAGTTTATTTGGTAACTGTGGTTCATTTTAAAATGAAGAGTATGCTTGTCCTGCTCTCCAACCTATTATCTCTCAGTTGATACAAGAGACAGCAGATCCAGTTACCATGCGGGGGATAAATTGCTTTAGAAATGGATGGATTGATAGATGGGTGGGTGGGTGGATGACATTGAAAATAATTACTTTTGACTATTTTATTTCTGTTTCTTTCTGTGCAAACTGGCCGTAGTGTATTTGTATCCACGAGTTTGGCAGAATGTGATACCTCTTTTGATGTGTTTCCCTTTTGCAATACAAATCAAATTTGCAGTAACATCCCAGCATAAATGCAAAGTTGATATATTATGTTATTCTAAGCACACATGATTAAAATTTGTATTTTCTGGTCACACACTGACTATGTATTCTTTCCTCTTTTAGGACTAATTTTCAATCTTTTAATTTTTGAAAGCAAAATGTCTACAGAGGGGTTGTGCATCTTTAAACGAAAAGAGCTCTTTGCCTTGGAAAACTCTAGCACTGAGTAAACCTATTTCTAAAATGAATATAGCCAGTATAATACCCCATATTTGCGCTTTCAATGCAGGGAAACAAGGCAAAGCTAAACTGGCCAAAATAAAATTCTAACTCAGAAAAATGACAGCAGTGTAAGAAATGAGAACGCACTGCTGCAACATGTCACATCTGGTAATACCGTCACGGTCCAGGTTAACAATTGGGGTGATGATAGGGTTGGCTGTGGTGAAAGGGAGAGCAGCCCGTAGTTTATCAGGGGGAAGAGGAGGAACTGTAGGGACACTAACAAGCTGGTGGTGAGATTTGGAGATTCAGAGAAGTGAAGAAAATTATTGTACTGTTGGAGAGTGAAGGAGGAGTAAGAGGCAAGGGAGTGCGTTGAGATAAGAGCAGTGATGGTGGTACAGTATGGGAACAGGAGAGGAGTTTATCCAAGCTGACTGAATGTCCTCCATTGTTGAGGTCCCAGTCTGCTTGCTTCCACACAGATGTGCTTCAGAGGACAGAGGGGGAGAGACGAGGAATTTGACAATCTGCAACGCTATCTCTCAATCTGCACCCGCAGCTGCTACCAATGGACCCTTCACTTCTCTCACTCACTCTCTGTGAGTCTGTGAAACTTCCAAAGAGACACCCAACTGACGTGTTTCGAACAAAACACACATTTGTAGTTTTATCTATATTTTGGACACATGAGAATATGAGTCGTGTTTGGCAAATGGTTTATATCATCTAAATAATGGCTATTTTGTTAATAATGAATAAACTAATATTTTATGTTTATATATATATTGGGGCTTGTAGACAAAAAAACCTCACTAAATGTTAAGCAAGAGTAGAGAAGTACTGTATATTTATAAAATGATGTTGGGGTTTATGAAATTAAAAACAAAGTTGTCTTTGGTTTAAAGAGAATTGAAAATCAGACACAAAACCATTAAAAGAATACTTTGAATTTTTACACTCACCAGTCACTTTGTTATAAACACCTGTTCAATTGCTTGTTAGCACAAACATCTAATAAGCAATTCAACACATTTAGGCTTGCAGACATGGCCGAGAAGACCATCTGAAGCTCAAAGCATGCATCAGAATGGGGAATAAAAGTGATTAAAGTGACTTTGAATTTTGCATGGTTGTTGGTGCCAGATTAGCTAGTCTGAGTATTTCAGAATCTGGTATGAAAAAGAGGAAATATCCCAGGAGTGGCAGCTCTCAGTTCAAAAATACCATGCCAGAGGTCAGAGGAAAATGGCCTGGCAGCTTTGGGATAATAGAAAGGCACTTGTTACCCCCAAGATTTGCAGAAGAGCATCTCTGAATGAACAACACATCAAACTTTGAAGGAGATGGGCTACAGCGACAGAAGACCTCACCAGGTGCCAGTTCTTACAGTTAAGAACAGGAAACTGTGGCTACAATTTGCTCGGGCTCACCCAAATTGGATAATAGATTGTGTGGTCTGATGAGGCTCTGTAGGGTCAGAATTTGTAAAAAAAAAAAAAAAATCAAAGCCATAATTCCTTGTATCAACAGGTCAGATTCATGGTGGGAGTGTAATGGTGTGTGGGGATATTTTCTTGCCACACTTTAGGCCTTTTACCACCATATGAGCATTGTTTAAAGCCTACCTGAGTGTGCCCATCTTCCAGCAGGATAACACTCCATGTGACAAAATTCAGATTGTCTCAAACTGGTTTCTTGAACATGGCAATGAATTCGCTGCACTCAAATGGCCTCTACAGTCACCAGATCTCCGTTCAACAGAGCGTCTTTGGGATGTGGTGGATGTGAGATTCATGTCGGATGTGCAGCTGATAAATCTACAGTAACTGTGTGATGTGATCATGTCAAAATGTATCGGAATCCAGTACTTTGTTAACTTGTTATGCCATGAAGAATTAAGGGAAAAAAGGGACCGATACTAACTAGATGCATCTAATTAAAGTGGCTTATGAAGATATTGACTAAGTATGGAGACGAGCTGGAAACCATTAAGACATGTTTCCCTTTAAAATCATAACTTGTTGTTAAGGTGAACTGGTGTGCATTTTTTAACTTGATACTAGCGGTTCTCAGTACTAAATTATTTTAGGTATATGCAGTGAGTAACAGATTGATATTCAGCATTGCATGCTATTAAAAACACTTGGTACAAAAATAATTAATACTATATCATTTGACCGTCAGCTCTCTTGTTAACTGTGAAGTACTTTATCTTATCTTAAATATTTACCTAGTGTTTACTGCATGCACCATACACTGCACTGCTTGTTGTTTAAAAACAAAACTACTACACTTGGCACATTTGCCCATGCCCATGATTCTTTATTGTCCGTTTTGTTTTTGTGACACAATAGCTTATGAAAAATAAACAGTTATCTATCATATCGCTATCGATTTATAGACCTTCATAACATAAATACCCTGTGTCTGTAGAATAACAGCTATGATGTAAATGTAGTACTATTAAATGATGCTTAGTCAGTACCTCGGTTAATATTGTCCTTTATTTTGGAAAAATAGAGTAATAGTTGGAAATAATAGGTTCTGATCAAACTGAGATAATGAGATCAATAAAATCATTTTTTTTTTAAATATTGGAAGTCAATACATGTATTTCTGAATTAGAGCAATGAAAAACGTTTCACACTCTGAAACAGACAGCTCTTACCTTTGACCTCCTGTACCTCATGTGCTGTTGACCTGTTTGGAAGAGGATATGACAAATCTCATTGTAAACTACCTGGCAGCTGAGCCCCTGTCCTATAATAAGTAATCTATTCTGTCCAGTTGCTATGGACACAGATGGCATGGAACAAGACCGGGGCAATGGTAATAGACGGAGGGGTGAATGTGAATGTGGGGATGAGGGCAGTTACTGTGACACTGTGGTCACTCCTTTGATAATAAGCTAGCTCCGTGGCAGGTTACAAATAGAAAACACATACACTGTGTCAGCTGCTGTGAAAACACCTTGAAAAAGGGAAGGAAAAAGTATTTTCTCTGCACTGTAATCAGAGTGTGCCTAAGTATTTATTCAACAAGTACAGATGATGCAGAGGAATTTGAATTTAGGGCATCAGCCGAAATTATCATAACAATAAGGGGAAGGACTGAATAATTCAACAACTATATGATGAGGAAAATACAGTTTTACACAACCTGCTTTTCATACTAAGAATATAGTCACATCAACCAATGCTTCAGCTTTTTTTGATCTGTACTTTTTTGCTCTGTGCTTTATCTTGTTCTGTTTTGCTTTTTGTTTTTTGGGGGGGGGTTTTTGTTTTGTTTTTTTTGCAAAATGTATTCTGATGACATGAAATGCAATTCTGAAAGAAGTCGAAGCCCATCATACAAAACAACTGCCAAAATATTGGCTATGTAGTTATCACGCATGCTCTAATCTCAGCTATTAATATTATTAATGGGCTACAACAGCAGAAGACCACATCGGGTGCCACTCTTGTCAGCTAAGCACAGGAAACTGAAGGTACAGTTCACATAGGCTCACCAAGGGACTTGAAGATTTGGGTCAAATTTGGGATGATAGTGGTGGTATAATGGCGTGGAGGATATTTTCTTGGCACACTTTGGGTCTTGTAGTACCAGCTTCTAAATGCTAAAACCTACCTAGATTGTTGTTGCTCAGGTGGCAGAGGGGATTGTATACCAGTCAGAAGGTTGGCAGATCCATTCTCAGCTCCTCCAGTTCTTGTGTCAAGATACTTTGGCAAGATACTGAACATGAGTTGCCTGTAATGCAGTCATGAAGTATGTCTGTAAATGTTAGATTTTTTTAAAAAGTGCTTAGGTATAGATGAAAGCACTGTGTGAATGTGTGTGTTTGATTGGATAACTGAGACTTGTAGTAGAAAGTGCTTTGAGTGTTGTGTAGAAAGGTGCTGAATAAGTATGACTTCTTCTTTCTTGAACATGGCAGTGAGCTCACTGTATACAAATAGTCTCTACAGTCACCTGATCTCAGTCCACTATGCTGGAATGGGATTATGGATGTGCAGCTGAAGAAACTGTAGCTGTCATCTCAAAATGGTCCAGAATTTCTGAATAAATATTTGAGAAAATGACAAAATATGTCCAGCCCATTGTTGAATCAATGCCATGAAGAATTAAGGTAGTTCCGAAGGCAAAAGGGAATCCAGTCCGGTTCTAGCAAAATGGACCTAGTCAAATGTCTGTAAATATGTGGTCATTGATACTACTTTTGTAAACTGTGAACTAAATGCAGCTTTTACAAAAGTAAGGCATGTATGGTATTTAATCTCTGGCTCTCTTCCACAGGGTGTCTTTTGTCCTGTTTCCCTCCATTCAACCCCAACCGGTCGCCCCACATACCCGCCCCTTCCTGAGTTGATTCTGTCAGATGTTTCTTCCTGTTAAAAGGAAGTTTTTCCTTCCCACTGTCGCCAAGTGCTTGCTCAAAGGGGGTCGTTTGATTGTTGACGTTTTATTTGTGTTATTGTAGGGTCTTCACCTGACAATGTAAACTGCCTTGAGGCGATTGTTGTTGTGATTTGGCACTATATAATAAAACTGAATTGAATTACAGTCACTTTTATATACTGATCAGTACGTGTGCAAAATGTTTTACCGGTGTCCATGTTATGAGACCAGCTGCAGAAGAGGACAAATTGCTTCTTCTGTTCAAAATGGAGATATTGTTTCCCAAACTAGCCACTGTAATTTAAAAGTAAACCAGGAAGCGCTGGTGTTTCCTTGGTCCTCTGAGCCTGTCACATGGTGAGCACAGTTGTTCTGTTTATATGCTGTGGCCTCTGTGGAGGATTAGCTGTACAATAACAGACGCTGTGTTACACATACACACATAGCGAGGCACGTGGGCTTAGATTTATACCAAGAGAAAAAGGCAGATGAAGCGTTGCCACCTGTTGAAGATCGTTTCTGCTCACAGCCTCTCTCATCAACCCCTCACGCTTCACATGGTGAAAAACAACTATTGCTAAGTCATGCTGAGCTTTGACACTTTATTAAACTGCCACTTTTTCTCCTCTGATGCCAGCTCTGACCTCCTGACAGTGCAGCTACTGTTGAAATAACCACACAAACACACACAAAATAGCAAACAGGACAAATGCTGACAATTGGATAACATCCCCAGCTGTCCTGTCACTTTCACCTTCACAGCTGCTAAGCCTTGGTGTGTACTTTACATTTAGTTAAGCTGTTTCAAGTATAGTGCTTTGGGTGTGTGTGTGTGTGTGTGTGTGTGCGTGTGTGTGTGTAAGTGCATGAACATGTATGAGCAACCATGTGTGTACACTTTGTTAGTGGCATTGTAACCACAACTATCTAAAGCAGATTTAGCAGTTGCCTTTGACGCCTGTGGTCAGGGAAGCATGTGGGATCATTTGCAACACACACACAAACACACACAAATACAGAGATAAACACTCACCACATACAACAACAACAACAAAATAGAAGAAGATATGTATTAAGAGAGGAGAGGAGCAGAGTGGGTGCAATAGTACCGGGGAGCGGGGCTCTCTAAGCCTTGTCGCTCAACTCAGATTGGATGTGGAAATGAATATGAGTCTGCCACGTAATCAGCTTATCCCGGGACCTCGCTCAGTGCCTCCTTACGCAACTCTCACACCATCTGAGAGCCTTTCATTTAGTTTTCATTTAGCGGGATGAGAGACTGATATTCTTCATCCACTGGCTGGCTCTCCACAGCTGGGCTCACCCAGATGCATCGTGGTCTAATCACGCCTGCTGCTGCTATAAAACTGTGCATGGGTGAAATAGAGCTAGGCAAGAGGTTATCAGAGGTTATGTGGGTGAATGTTTGCTCAAGTATTGTTCATCTGCGCCGAGTGTGTGTATCCGTTCAGGCTGCACCCTTCTCCAACATCAAGTGCATCTTTCCATCCTTTTGTAAGGGCTGCCACATGTTCCTTCGACTCTTTGTGTGCCACTGACTCGCTGTTTTAATAAGGAATTCAAGTTCTCAAAGCATCTACCTCTGAATTAAAATATTCATTCATTTGAAACAATGCATGAAAGTTGCAAGTCTTTAAATTTCATAATTTATACTTTAATTAGGACAGGTCAGACTGTCATCCTTCCTTCTGTTTCAGCAGCATCCTAGGTAAAAGCTGAACTCCAGAGATCCGATTTATTCCTGAATCCATCTCCTTTATTATTTCATGAATTTAACATTGCAGATACACGGTTTGCTTCTTAACCCACTGAGCAACCGTGATGCATTGCTCCAGCTGCTTTTATGAAACTACTTAAAACCCATCTCTGCTGAGGAGCTCTTTTTTTTACCCCTGTCTCTTACAGAACTTGCTCAGCAAAGTGCTGTCAGCACTGTCATTTCCGAGGCAAACAGCAGCAGAAATAAATCAGCAGAGCAAAGTCTTGTGTCTGTCTCAACACCACTGGTTTATTTTCCTTTTTATTTGAATTGGACAGGCTCGTCTGAACTCACTGTGCTAAATCTGAAAAAGGTTACAGTAAAAAATTTAACTTTTGAAGAAATCCATGGCCTTTTTAATGATCTGTTATACAGCAAAAAATGTGTGCATGTGTTATGCATTGATGATACATTAAAAACAAAGAAGTCAAAGATGCCCAAACATGAAAATATGACTTGAGGAAGAAAGGAGGTAAAAGGTTTAATGGCTAGGCAACTTGCTGACAAGAAAAAACACATTTTTCTAACCTAGATTAACTAAGTTAAAATGAGTCCACATGCTCCTAAGTAGAAGTGCTCTGCTTTATTATTTAATTCTAGCTGCTTTGTGCTACTACTGTCTTCTTGGAAACAGGAAGTCAAGGTTAATCTTTTGCTTGGCGGCAACTCCAAGGGTAACTTTTAAAAGAGGAAATAACACAGCTGTCCTCTTATAAATGAAAAGTTGAATTTCTCAGACTCTGAAGTACATTTGAATTTTCCTCCAACAACTGTATTTGTATTTGTATTTGGAAATACGGCACTGTGCAAAAGTCTTGATCCACTCCTCATTTAATTTCATTTTCATTGCTAGCAAAATGGGAAATAGGTGCAGTGACTTATTGAAACGCATGCAAACATAAATAGAAATACAGTATATAAGGCAGTATAGAGTATACATTCTGGCGAGCTTGAAATTCAACATTTGGTATGACCACTTTTATTCTTCAACACAGCCTGAATTTTTCAGCAATAGTTTTTTGTAATTATTTGTAATTTTTCAAGGGGCCTTCAGGATTAGTTCTCCAGGCTTCTTGAAGAACATTGAAAACTCTTCTTTGGATTCTGGCTGCCTTTTGTTCCTTTCTAAAGATGATCACACACTGTACATTGTACATATTGCCAACGATTTGAACCAAAAGTGTCAAATTTATTCATTTATTTATTCATCACTCCATAACATCCTGTGTTGCCACGGATTTGATTTTCAATCCAGATCTTCTGTAATTTGGCACACTTTTCTCTGCTTTTCTTCCTGACAGCCACGCTTCCACTGAGACCAACTCTGATGAGCCTTCAGCAAACAGTAGTTAGATCAACTGAATGGGGCTCTCGGGTCCTGTGTCAGGTGCACTGGATTTTTTTCCTATTTCTTAAAGACAAGACTTTCAGATACTATTAATCTGCTTTAGTTACATGTGCTTTAAGCCTGCCACTTCTTCTTTTGTACTCCAGTCCAATTTCTTCAGATTTTTAAGGACAGATTGCACACCATGCTGACATGGTGAACATGGTGTTCTGGCTAATAGCTGTTTGGGAATCACCTTGGTGTTGCAAAAATGTATTATTGTGCTTGTGTAAACTGTGAAAAACTCTAAAAGACCTTCAGAAAGCCTGGAAAAGTATTGCTCAAGACCACTTTTTAAAAAGTACAAGAAAGCCCGGCTCCCCAGAAGCAAAATATGATGAAATGAAGGGTGGCACAAGACTTTTGCTCTTTATAGATTTTTTTGTCGATTGATTTTTTTTCATGGACACACATATAATTATCTGATGGCAGTTAGTTAAAACACTCACTAAAGTTTATCCAGGCAGTTGGTGAAATAGTCGCAATGTTTATTCATTTGTGTTCTCAGAGGGGAACTGTGGTGCTTCCAGCCAACAGTCCACAAAAAAGAACAAGCAGGATGTGGTAGCGGTGGTTGCTT
Source organism: Tylochromis polylepis (assembly GCA_015107715.1). Classification (NCBI taxonomy): domain Eukaryota; kingdom Metazoa; phylum Chordata; class Actinopteri; order Cichliformes; family Cichlidae; genus Tylochromis; species Tylochromis polylepis. Next base: position 40,361 of record VVHJ01008173.1, on the reverse strand, counting down.
GTCACTCAGGCAACCCCAGTTCAAGTCACTTGGGACCAATGGTTTTACACTTTCTCTGGTTTTATTTTTACATGTTCCACTTTGGTTTGCTGTTTACTCTTGTGTTCAGTTGTCATTTGTTCAGGTTTCGGTACCACAACTACTTGGTTAGGTTTGAACAAAGATCCCTGTTTGGTTTCAGTTAACTTGCAGCTTGACTCATACTAATTCTGGTTACCCAAATGAGCATCTCTTCATAGGGATAGCCAACCTTTATTGCTCTCTCTGGAAAAAAGCATGCATTGTTGTCCGTTATCACTCCTTTCAGCAAAGACTTTGGTCTTAGCTGAAATTAATACTTGAAAGTTTTTTAGTATTTCAACTTGTCAGCTAGAAGAAACACCGAAAATCACAACAACAAAAAAATGGCAAAAAAAATGTCCCATTCCTTTTGGTAGGGAGGACTGAAGAACAGGCAGAGAATTTGTGGTTAGTCTACAATGGCATTAGGATAAATGCGGAGGAGGAGGATTTTAAGGACATCCAGTTTAATAACCTGCAATGTAGGAAATAAAAAAAAGAAAAGAAAACAACCACACATGTTTGATTTTGCTGATGTCAGCCTTCATTAGTCTTCTGTATTTTCACTTGATCCAACATGCTTTCCCATCCATCCTCATTAGAAAGCGTGTCTGTTTGTCACAGCGCATGTCACACATCTGCCGCCTTAGCCCAGCCTGTGACAGTGGGATGAATAAAAAATGCACTGAGATACCCGTGTGTGTTTGTAAATTGGCCTTAATGTGTGTTTGTGTGCTGTGTTTATCTTGATTAATGTGTATTCCATCCTTGCAAACAGTCATGAATACCAGTGATTCTCAATTACACACTTGAAGTTTTCCGTATTACTCAATGTGAAAACACAGCTGTATTCTGTGTAACAACACAGATAGATCAGGTAAACTGTACAGTCTGACACCTCCTCTACAACAAAACCATTTTCTCGCTTCTCTTCCAGCAAATGCAGCTATAGAATTTACCATAGGAGCTGCATTGTGTGTTTATAGCTAACGGCACATTCTCCTAAGATCGTAATCTCACCCTTTACGCACAAGGTGCTGACACAAAACACTGATGAAAGAGGATTAATTTGAGTGGAATCTCCCTTTTAAAACTAGAGACAGAATCCAAGGCTCATTCTCAATCCTCTGCTCCACACAAGTGTGTCTGAAGCACACCCTCGTGGTATGATGATTGGGTGTAATACAAAACCTGAGAGCTTTATTAGAGACTGTTGGGTGTGCAGGCTAGACAAGGAGTGTTTCAAGTGATGGCTCACCCACATCTCTTGTCTGGAGGAGAAACAAAGGAGCCTTTCTGCTCCCCGGGCAGTTTACTTACTCTGGTAACAATAGAACCACGTCCCTCATCTGTGTCTGTATATTTGAGGTCCTCTCACAGCAGTGAGCCTCAGATAATTGATGGAAATGCATAAGGTAATCTGGTTCAGGAACAAAATACAACACAGAGCCAATACATCTACCGGAGAAACATCAAATTTAAAAGACGCCAGATTATGCGTGTATGTGTGTGTGTGTGTGTGTGTGTGTGTGTGTGTGTGTGTGTAAGTTAGACTGTGTGTGATTGTGTGTTTGTTGATCTGTGTCCTTAATTGAGTAACGAGGTGGATGTCCTTGTGCTGCAGCTGACTGGAGCTCAATAGCACACCTGCATGACTGATGTTGATGTTAGAAGTGCACCGCCCTGACCCTTCAACCCCATTGTAACTGTAAACCTGGAAATACAGGAATACAGCAAGGATGTAGCAGACCTCCTAATGTAGGCCCACTGTGTGCGTGTAGGAGTAAATTTGCATTGTATCTTTATCAGGCTGTGCATGAGAGCATGTGTTCTAGGTGTGTGGTTGGATCATCTGGATTCCTTTTACCTTGAAGCTTCAAGGTAGTGCTTGTTGATTGAAAACACAAAACTTCCTACATGGTTGAACAATAGTGTCAGAGAACCAAGTCCAGGGTTCAAACAAAGGGCCCAGGAAGCCTACAAAAGAGTGTTTGGCAGCTTCAAACATGTGAAGCCAGCTGTGAAGGACATTAGGCATTGACGCCAAAACCCCTGAGAGTTATAATGTACAGTATGTTTGAGATGACAAACTCCACGCCTGACCCAGCTGTCCCTTTAAGAGCTGGGTTATTACTGGCTTTATTGTTATTACTGCCTGTTTTTTAAAGGGGGAAGCCAAGCTGGGGGAGTAATCCGCCCGTCAGCACTCACATTAATGGCCTAATTGGTCTCTTCTCTCACAGTCAAAATGCAGACCTCAGCCTTACGGAAATGCTAAGCCCTCAGATCCCCTCGTGTTTAAATACCCAAGAAATGCATGATGTTTCTGCAAAGTGGAGCTGTCACTAACCTTCTTTCTCTCATTCACATTGTTGTCATTCTTTGATTTTCTCCTCTCTTTTCTGCTTCTTTCCATCATGTTATGTGTAATTTGTGACACCAACTCAGAGGGAACTTCAGTGGGTTTAACCTCAAGGTTTAAAATGAGCAATGTGTTGTCAAGCGGAAGGCTAATATTTCTACATGTGAGAAGCAGCATAAATGTATAGTTTTTAAAAATGACCCATTGAGGTGAGAACTTTTAATCGAAGGATTTTTTTTTTCTTTTCAAATACAGTTTACTTAATTTGTCGTCAAGGGTTGTTGCTAGGCTCCTAAACTGTTATATACTTGGTAAGTTGACATGCTCTTACTCTGCAGGACCTGCAGTATCATACCATGCATACAAATGATGTAACAATAAATCTGATGGCCAAATCTCATCCCTTTCTTGTCTCGCTGACATTCATTGGTACAATACGACCACAGACCTGCATGGCTGGTAAATGTGACCGTAACATGTGCAGTTTACTGATTACTACTTCATATGATTTAACAGGCATCAAAATTCAGGTCATTCATTTCACTATCACTGCTGCATCCTTAAACACCCAAATAAAGCTTCACTCCTGGCCTGCTGGCTGTTGAGGGGGACTCGAGTGGAGCAGTTTGAGGTGTTAATGCCTTGCTTGAGGGCACAATAGCAAGTGGTTTTTCATGGGGAAGTCCCTGGATGACATCAGAATCCACCACTTCAAATCTGCAATTTAGTGTCCCTTGTCAGTTCTCAGTATAATTCCCAAACTTGCCTCAAGCGTCTTTGTATGTCCTTGCAGGAGACTTTCCCCTTGATGGATGATGTAACACAAATTCGAGTTGATGCAGGTCCCTTGCAGAACGTATCACAATTTTTCTCTCTGTCCACCTTTCCCCTCCACGTTTAGACACCAACTAAAACACCACTTTCAGTCTGTTAGCTCTGACTATTAGTTTTATAAATGACCCTCCCAACATTTGTTCCAAACATAATCATAGTTTCTGGAAACACTTGAGATGTGGCATCATGCTTCGACTTCATCCCTCATAATCTAATTGTTTAGATGATGTGAAACATTTTAAAAGTTCCAAGTATCACTCTGGGAAGCTTTCCCCACGAGTCGTGAGCGAGAGAGGTCAGCCACAGTGTGAACGGAGCTATCTGCAGACTGGGGTTAGGCGGCTAAATGAAGAGATTAGTAGAATGTGAACTGCCACAGGTGGACGCAGTTATTCTATCATTTCCTAAACTTAATTAAATCAGCAACAGAATGAGACTGACTGCGAAAACAAGGAGCCATCGACACCTATGAAGCTAACCATTGGCATAACTGACTTTTCAGTGGTTTAATTTTCAATTTAGTTCCTTCTCCTGCTTCCCTTTAACCAGCTGAAAAAGTACACACACACACACAAAGTGGTGCGTCCTTACCAGATCAGCCAAGATGGAAGGTTAAGGGTTCAAGGTTGGAGGCTAGGGAGGTGAGGGACCAAAGCTCACTTAGCTGCTTAGCAGGTTTGTGTGTATAGTTGGGCGGGGGGTTTGAGGAGAGCTCATGTGTTAGTGTAACTGAAGCTGTCATCCAGCCCCAGGGTCACCTCCCCAAAGCATGCCGGCTGTCTCTTTTAATAGACTAAACACATATGTCTCTCTATAGCAACATATGATGAAGAGGGAGGGGGAGTGTAGAAGGGAAGAGCGAGGATTGATTCATAATTGGCCTGTCACAATTTTCTAATGGTTAATGGAAATTGACACTAACATGAGATGTTGCCATTTGGCTGCATGTCACACCGTTCTTTGCTTGCTATAGGCTGCAACCGCTTTCATGCAGCCACAGTCATGTGCTTCTGAATTCATCTGAAATGACAATCAGTTAATGACTGAAACCAAGAAAACCAACTCACCCCTCTTTGGTTAACACTTTCTGTGACTAGCACTATGTATATTTATAGTGTGCATAATGAGACAAGCAAGGGAAAAGATTAATCTCCCTCTTAATGATGGTGGCTGATGCAATAGTGCCATGTTTGTTGCAGTTCTAAAATCTAGTTTTATATATATATATTACAGTAGACGCATCATTTCACTTGATCATGTTCCAATTCAAATGCAGATTTATCTAAATATCATGTGTCAGAGTGATCTTTATTAATGAAATCTATTTCAGCTGTACATCCACTTTAAATGATTATTAACTTGTCGGCCTGATCCAGTCCTAAAAATCTGTAACAATAATAGAAGACTTGGAGTCCAGAGGGCAGCATCCTAAAAGATGAAAAACGTTGCACTTTCAGCTTAAAAGTATTTATCCTGTTCAGTTGCATGCTTGATCAGATCTTAGCCACACCAGTCTACCTATGTTCTGAGAAAACGGTAAGATAAGCATAAATATCTACTTAAAGCCTACGAATAAGGCTTTACGTAGAAAGATGATGCACCTTTCCTTTTACCTTCAGAGATGTTTTGTGAATTTTACCACTAAGCCTATCCTTGTTTTCATCTGTGTTATTGCTATTATGTCACTCTAATGCTTATGAAGGAGCCGAACATGAGAAAGAATGAAAGGAGGGAGATTGACATCAGTGTAACAGGTTTGAGGTAGCGAGTAAAAAGCATCTATGCACAACAGTTGAGTAGTAGTTCAGTTTTTGTTTGACACACAGATACGAAAACTATCAAAGAAATCTAAAAAGGCATAGGTGAGAATGGGATTTAAATGTGTCTAACACTCAGAAGCATTTGTGATATGCAAACTAATGAGTTTATTTTCAGTATTACGAAACAAGATTTTCTCATGATGCATTACGTATTTAAATGGTTCTTCAACATTCAGAAATGACTAAAATGTACCTATAAAACAAATCAATTATTTCAAGTTTATTTTTTTAGTTACATGTTAGCATTTCTGTCAGACTCCATTGTCTGTGTAGTTATCCACAGTCTGCCAGTTAAAGCCAATTACTTAAAATATTTTTTGCAGTGAAATGAAAAACTTAGTCAAAAGTATATCAAGTTGGCAGGAGAAAATGTCACTTTGTTCAAAACAGTCTTAGTCAGGTCCTTCAGACACATTTCGTTGCTGATTGGTTAAAAGCATTGCGTAGTTTAGTTTTCTCTAGCTGTATAGCTATGATGGTCATCTCCGGTTCATGCCAGCTAAAAGATAACCAGTGTGACGATCTTCAAAACATCACTACGCCACATATAACCTTTCCTAAGCATTCTTTGTGCTTATCAAAATGTATCTTTTTTCACAAAGTAGTTTGTCTAACCAACAGTATAGCTCAACACCTCAATGCTTTATGACTCATTTTGGTGAATTTAAGCATTGACGGCATAAAATTCCAGCTTTTAATAATCTTCAAACTGGCTCAGGATGCAGATATAAGAAAATAAATTAAGTGCAGCGTTACCATTCAGCTGGACTAACTGATGACTGGCCTATAAATGCAACTGGAACTGCTAGCTGTTATACAGATGACAGTGCAGTGAATTTAATAATTGTTATTAACTGACTAATGTAGTTGTAGACTTTTTGGTATATTGTTGTTGCATAAATTTCAATTTTCAGCTGCTTGTAATAATGAAGTAAAGGTGCAGGCCAGCTGCTGCTGATTTTTTCTTTTCAGTGGAGATCACTGAATTTGACTTTTGGTCTGTGACTAGAGGTAATTCATGTGTGTGAAAAAAGGAGCTTTTTTAAATGAGATTGCATCGCATAAAGTGATTCATTTTCATTGTTGCATTACTTTAAAAAAAATCCAATGTTACATGAATTGAGTAAAAATTCATGATAGCAGCAGTACACCAGTAAGGGTCCAGAAGTGAGTCAGAGGAGCCTCCACCCCATCCCCACACATCCCCCTGTCAGACAGGCAATAGTCTCTTCAGAGAGCTGCTGGCTGGCTGGCTGCGCTGTTGAACTTGGCCTTGCCATCACTCCAGGGTAACCCAACACCCAGCACAGAGGGGCCTGATAGACCCATGGACGAGGAGGGGGTTGGGAGGGCAGAGGCCCTCTGGGACGCAGAGTGCATTTCAAACCCATCAGTGTCAGTTAGTTCACTAAGTGGTGACATAATCACCATCGCCATGGCTGCTCCTCTGGGAGAACCAGGCACGGAGGGAGAGGTGGTGGGAGCTCCGGGCCTCCTCCTCCTCTTCTGGTCGTTGTGCTTGTGAGAGCTTGTGGGTGGTTTCAATGAACTGTGTACTTCTGTACTTTTGTCATAGTTTTATGGTATTATTGTATTAAGCATACCATATGAAATGCAACACTCAAACCAATATAAACTAGAGGAGACAACTAAACAGCCACACCTTGTATTCAGGAAGCTTCATCAGTGTTTTAGCATTATTCAGGTTATCAAATGAATACATTCAGATCATACAACTTTAACTTAAATCAAATGTATCCAAATATAAATCAGTTTTCAAATTTAAAAATTCTGCAGTAAAAGGTCATCGGAGTGATATAATAAGAAATGACATGCAAGAAAAAATGTAAAGAGTTTGATAGACTCAGGGCCCTATGGACTCTTCAGAACAAACAGCTCCTGGTACTCCCTAAGGATAAACACCCTCCATAAGAACTACATAACTTTAAGGATTTTTTTTTTCCTGTTTGCATTCACACTGCCAGCAGAAACTCTAGCCTGATGTATTAAGCGACCGCCATGGTTGCGTGTCAGTCGCCTAGACAGTGCTTTGTAGACCGTTGTCTAAATGTTGCAGTTGTGTACTGTCACCAGGGGGAGGAGTTGGAACAACTGCTCTGTGGGACTACTGTTGCTTGTTTTTGTGTTGGTCCTTTAGTTTAGCCCCCGCAAAGGAGAACAGTGAAAACCTAATTTACAAAGACTTAACTAAGGCGTCCTTTGTAGTGAAGCGAAACTGAGTGTTAAAAACAGCAGCCATTGTTTGTGCTTCTCATGCATCTTTTTTGATCTTCGATTAGTTCTTCGTGCTTCTTCCTCTCTGTGGTGAACTCTGCTATAACTCTCTTCCTGTTCTAGTCCACTTTTCAACCAGTCAGCATGCTACCTAGCGTCATTACTGCCAGGCTTTGCGCTGTTGGGCATTTTTTTAAATTTTGGATGAGTATTTTTATGTAGAATTTATACCCAGAATCTTTCTCTCTGCATAGCCAAATATCTGTGCAAACCTGTCTGTGTAGCTTCTCAGTCATCCACGTCATGGTAGTCTTAAAAGCTTGAAAAGAAACCAACCAGACTTCTTTAAGATTTGGGGTTTTTTTTGTTTGTTTTGGGTTGTTTTTTTTTTAAGATCTCTTATCCAAGAGGCTTCTTCAGTTCTGAAAAGGTTTAGAACTGAAGATGTCTCATGGATGAGAGGTGAAACATCTTTAAAAAAAAACAAGACTTAAAGAAATCTAGTATCTTTCTTTTCAAGCTCTTAAGATCTGTGCAGATACAAGCAATGACTTCTGCTTTAGCCAGCTGACAGAATAGCGACTACATCAACATGATAGAGGACTTGTAGATTGGAGCTAAAATAGAACTTGCAACTACAGGGGACTGCAATACTTCTCTCTTATTTCAATAAAGTTGAAGAAATAAAATGGAGAGTAAAGTATGGTGCCTCAACATTCATTTTCATGTATAAGCATTTTCAGTAATGTACTGTACTACAACACTTCCTGTTTTGTTTTTTGAAAAGATATATTTCCTACCTTTTAAGCCTACAAGGGCTGATTTCCATTCATTAAGCATTAAACCAACGTTCCGAGATCTGAAACTTGCTTCAGTTGTGTTTTGACTGAACATCCTGGAAAATAGGAGAAAACGGTTTAAATTGGCTTCTTTAAAAGAAAAAAAATTGTAGCATTAATGTTAAGTAACACATATGTCACTATAGGTAATGGATCACAACATCACACCCAGGTTTAAACAGCACCTTCTCGTGCAAAGACACTTTGGTAAGCGTTAGAACAAGTCACTCACACATGGCAATACAAGTAAGTGGGTAAGAATTGCTAAACACAATCTGCATTAAATCCCACTTGATATTTTATTGTTCTACAACTTTGCATCAGTACTCTCTGGAGGAATCCACATTTTTGCATTTAATTTATTAGTTCTTATTTTGAAAGTTATAGTTAAATGTTGTCTGGTAGTGTATGCATAAACAACACTTGCCAATGTTCACATTTACCACATGTTAAATATTGTACAATTTTAACAACTTCAACTTTTGATGTTGAGTTAATGACTATACTGCTGACAACATAAAATACTCCTAATGAAGTCGCTCTTGAGCAATGATATGTGGCAGTGAGTTCGCCACTGTTTTGTTTCCTGTTTCAACCACATGAATAGTGAGGAAACTATCAGGGCTGTCACAGGAAGACAACAAGTATGATCCAAATGACTGGCAATACTTTTCACAGAGAAGTTGAAAGCAATGCTGTTTTTCACATCTCACCTACATGTTTCCATTTCAAAATCTGAAAAATAAAGGGCTTGTACGGCACTCTGCACCTCCGTCCTTCCTGCTGCCACTTTTAAAAGGTTGCAGGTCACCTTACTGCTTGCAGTACTGTGTAGCTCTCTTCCATGAATTTTTCAAAAAGACAGTAATGACTCAAATTGATTTATCTTGCACACTCAAATCTAGAAATACAGAGGAAATGCACAATTTGCTGCACACAGAGTCGAGCTTTCCTTCCCAAGAGATAGATGTGGCTTAATGGGATCATTTCACCTTGGCTACTTTAGCAAACATATAAGAACTTTATTATGAAATGTTGACGTTAGCGAACATTAACGCCAAAAACCTAACTTCTTGTTAATACGTGATGTAAATCAGTGTTTCATAGGTTTTTTAAAAAAAAAAATAAAACACTACAAACCACGATGAAGTTAATATTTAATTATTTCATAAGTCAATGAATAACATGCTGCCTATCAAGTTGGTACCAAATATTGCAGCAAATGGCTTCTCTATTTCAGAGAAGGTATTACTCATTAGGCTGAAAATCTGACAATAAAAATCCAAATTCTGTTTGTTGATAATTTTCATGTCAGTGTAATTTGGTTTCTTTTGAACATACAGTGTTACATATTTAACTCCCAGTGACCAGAATAGACAGGACAGGAAATGAGTGTAAGAGAGGGACTGCTCGGGTCGAGCGGTTTTGAGACAAAGATGGAGAACAGAGGAGGGACAGTGGATATATTGGGAAAAGGATGCTGAATATGGAGCTGCCAAGCAGGAGGGAAAGAGGAAGACCTCAGAGGAGGTTCATGGATGTAGTGAAGTGGACATGCAGAGGGTTGGTTTGACAGAGGAGGATGCTAGGGACAGGATAAGATGGAGGTAGATGATCTTCTGTGGTGACTCCTGAAGGGACCAGTTGAACGAAGAAAAAGAAGAATTTACATCCCAAATAATGAAGTTAGTTTGAGTTGTATCAGCTTAAAATAATTCACAGTGTAACATGTACAGGTGTTCCATGGCAGGAGTCTAATGGTTCCAGAGATAGAAATCACATGAGTACATTCAAAGTTGAGCATAAAAGACAAAGTACAACAGTCCAGAATCAATCAGCCTGATTTAAGGGTTCAGCTCTCACAGCTACAGTAACCCAGAGACCCAGGTTCATTTGCCAGGAGCTGTGCTGCCAACTGCCAAAACATATTACCAATCTCCAAAGCACAGGGCAGAACAATGTAAGTAGATATAAGCCAAGCTAAGGTAGGCTGGGAGAAAGCAGGTAAGGAACAGGGGCAGCCCAATTTCCACCTAACATGTGCCACAAGGTTGGTCCATGGTGCAAAAATGCATTTACAACTGGCCGTGTTGGTGAGTGAAGAACTGTTGCAGCACCAATTTCTACTTTTTGTTAGTCTAACTGCAGTTGGTTCTCTACTCATTCTCAATAGTTTTAACACTTTCTCCCTTGAACATCTATTAAGGGTAACCTTTGTTTCTCTTTTCCCAACTGAGTGATTGGTATTTCTGGCCTCCTTCGTGAATAAAATGAATGGGTCAGTCAATGGGTGTGCATCAGTCTAACCCAGAACCTATTCTAACGCTCAACCAACCACATCTTTATTTATATATAACGTGGTGTCAAAATTTATCATTAAGGTTACAGGGAAAATCATCAAATGTCATCGTTATGAAAGAGAGACCTAAATTGTGTCTAGAATGTGAAACAATGACCAAGGTTAGCCAAGCCACTGAATGGCTGATCAAATTTTGATCGAAAGCCCTTAAATTGTGAAATTATTAAAAAGTATTGTGCAAAAACTGTTCAAACTGAGTCAAAATGGAGAAATAAACATGGAGGAATAAATATTTCTTGAATAGGACTGATTCAATATTTCCTAAATATTTTCTTTTACACTAAATTGGTAGGGTATACAGTTTAATTACCTTCTAAGTGTGCAAATAGAAGAGCATTAAAGGGCACTTATCACCACCATATTTTTTTTTATATTTTTCTGATAATTGGATGCAAATTTGTGTGACTCATACCACTTTGAAACACATGTTTTCATAATGCTATACCATGAAATAGTGAGTAAAAGATTCTCACCTATAGGCAGCCATTCGTAGAAAGACATGCATGGGATGTTCTGCTCTGTGCCTTAGCTTCACTGCCACTGGTGTACATAAAAAAAAAAAGTAAAAAAGACATAAGAAAGTTGCTAATTTTGTTTTTGTTGCTTTCTGTCATTCTGTTTTTTTCCTCATATTTTATCTGTTTGTGGCTTCTATCTCTCATCACCCTAACCTAAAGAGAGGTGAGTCTAATCTCGGAGGAGATGGTTATCAAACTGCAGAGCTGTGAGACTTCACTTTGTCATTGTACCAAATACAGCTGCCAGCGTCAGCAGCGTTACCTGCATTCCCACACATAGTGATCTTTACTTGATTTTTCCACTGCTCAGTCATTTCCAAATGACTGGGATGAAATGCGAGCAAGTGTTTAGATGACGTGATCCTCAATAATGCCTCCTCATTCCATCGGCGCTGGCCATCTAACGATGGACAAGACAAAGAAGCTTATCAACCAGAGCAGATAACACGGCAGCCAATTAAGATATGCTCTCTCTATCACACAATATGCATTCACTATTGGTATCAAAGGGTCAGGAAAGGAGAGGGAAATGAATAAGATCAGTAAACAAAGAAGCCCCTTAAGGAAAAGAGTATTCTGAAATGTGTCATGGTAAGATATACACTGGGAAAAGCAATGTGGGAATTTTTTTTGTGGACAACATACATTTGTAAAGAAGGCATTGGTACACTAGTTTAAAAAATATTGGCCAATACCAGTGTGGTGGGCACTAGATGGCACTAATGAATGGTAAT
>VVHJ01008173.1:2552-12990 GCA_015107715.1 Tylochromis polylepis | reverse complement strand
AATTTGCCCCCCCCCCCCCCCCCTTCTACTGCATCATCACTTTGAAGGCGAAAATCTAGAGTGTAAATTTAAATCCAGATTTCTCCGCTCCGAAGAGTGTCATGGCTTGCAGATTGCGCGCACGATGCGACACGTTGACCCCCCGCTTGATTTAGCAGATGCATTGCGATTTTGCTATTGTTTTTTTTTAAATATCATCTGAATCCCTTCACTATGCAAGCCATAACCTTAATCTCACTGCCTTTAACCTTGCCATTCTCCTCCTCTATCTCTCCCTCCTTCGCTCTCTTGTTCCCTCTCTCCCAGCGTTTGTTTATCCAGCACTCTCTCACTGCCTCTCTGATGAGTGTTTTATCTTGCGGCCCACCTTTTCACACTGCCGCGTTCACAATCACAAGTATCACCCGTAATTATCTCGCCGTATTCCCCCTTCTCGCCCTATCGGCGGCATTCATCTCTGCGCTGGAATTATATGCGTTTCAGTTGGGTGCCGCCGCGCTCCCCCCAACCCCAAAGGAGAGGAGGAGGAGGAAGAGGATAGGTTTGGAGGAGGAGGAGGAGGGAAGGAGAACGAGCAGGGCCCAGGTTGGGTAAAGACAAATCTAGTGTGTCGCAAGTTGGAGATTATAAAGCCAGGGGATCCTGACCTGCATCAACATACAGCAGCGCAGACCCACATCTCAGGTGTAATTACTTTGTTTCACAGCTTCCTTTATCTCCCATCGACTTTGCATCTGTCCCCTTTCATACTCCAGCACTCCTGTGCATAATATAGTTGTGGTCGCTGTCAAAGTCGCCTTGACCTTCCTGCTTTCTGCCAGTGCCATTGTACCAATAAGAAAACCAATTAATGACTTATCCGTCCATCTCAATGTCAAGTCTTTTTCTGAGGTGTACTATTATGTCTGCTTTTCCGACATGCCGTTAATTAACTCGATGCTTTCGCTTCCTCCATCCAAGCCTCCCAGCACTCACTCACCCAGCCACGCCGGCATTCAAGGCCGCATAATAGTACTGTAGGTGCGAGGCGAGCAGTAGCAGCAGAGCTCACGCTCACACTCTCACACAACCTGAAACTTCTGAGAGCAACAGAATGTAGAGAGGGATGTGGAATGGCGGAGAAGGATATGAAAGGATTTAATGAACAAGATGTCTAAAGGAGAATTCAATGGAGAGGCCAGATAAGGCTCTAAAGTCATTAAGAGTGGGCAGAGAGTGGCGCGTCTGCGTCTTTAGGTGAAGATGACAGAGTAGTAAAAACCCCGCGCGTATCCTCAACCTTTCATGAGGGAAGCCCTAACACCTGCTCGGTGTGAAGCCTTTATCACTTTTCATATTCAAATTTCTGAGTGAAATGTCAAAGATGATAGACATATCGCATTTAACTTTTTTTTTCTGTTACAGCAGCCAGTTCTAAAATGCTTTTCACAGCCTGGTTTTAAAGGTGGAAATAGCCTCTGGGGCACTTGTTAGTGTGTACTTTCAAGTGATTATTCATGTCATAAAAAAAAGGCTTTGACTGTGGTCAAGCTTAACATTTACTTACCTAATGATATGACCTTTTTTGTGACTCGGACAAAGCTGACTGTATTCACAGAAGCATGATTTATGCAGCGGGACAAAGCCTCGGATAACCTGTGGCTACATTCACCCTCAGACGCCGAGCATGATGTCTATCTGTTTCACTCGTCCTTATTTCCATATTTATTTTAATTAGAGTTTGGCAGAGTATTGTCCTTGGGGATAACTATTATGAAAATCATTCCAATATCCTAATATATAAAATTAGAGTTGCGCTGTGTATGCTGTGTTTTTTCCTCTTCTTTTTTGAACTTTCTAGTAATAAATTATATACTCACACAGTCAGAGTGAGGAGCTAGCCCATATCTTTTTTTAATTTTCTAAATGCAATTCATTGCTCCGTACTCGGATTCAAAACACTAATTAATTTGTATTTGATAATTTGCCCACTTTCACGGCGTGACATGAGTGCATTTTTTTTCCTTTTTAAACTTTGCACTGCATGCACAAGTTTAATTAAGTGAGAACTCTTCACATTATCAACATTGTGAATTGTACAATTTTGAAGAAGGAAGGAAAGAAAAAAAATGTAGGTCTGCGAGGGTCTTTTCCACTCGTCCTCTCCACTCCCGCAAATTCCTGCATAAAAGAAAATTTTCCGAATTGAGAGGAGCGATTGCTGGAGGAGGTATACATTTCAAGTTAATTTTACATTGACCTTGTAAAAGGGATTGTGAAAGAGCGTGGATAAGTAAAACAGTAATGAAAAAAAGAATTAATGCACCTTCATCTGCCTGCACTGAACTGTCTCACTTACGGAGCATCCACTCCTCCTCTCAGCTTCGGTACAGTCACACCGTACAGATGCCTTTTATGGATGCGTAGCCGGCCTACATTTGAGCTAAATTGTACATTAAACAAGATTAATGAGATTTTGGTTTCAGGGGGCTGAGTTTTAGCATGTCTGTCGCTCGGCTACTGGAAAGAATTGTCTTCATTTTATGTCCTGACCATGACGAATTATGCACTTCTAAATTCCTTTACTAAGCCTCCTTTATTAACTCTGAAAAACTTAAAATCAAGCCAGCCTTACCTGCGTGAGCAGTCAAGTAGGACAGTGTTCGTGTGAGCGTAGCTGATTTTGTGTTTTGAAAGCCATTATCAAAGAAATCTCACCTTCAGCCTGAGTTTTGCACTCTGCTCTGTTTTTGAAAATAAAGCAGATTCACAGAGATTTGTGTGTGATGTCTCGAGTTTTGGTTTGGGACGGACTCACACACTGAACTACTTTTGCTTTGCATTTCATCTCACATATTACAGCTGAATGTCTATCATGTATTTGTTATTCAGGTTGCTTAAACATTAAAAAGTTAAAACAAAAAACAGCTTCTATATCTAATTAATTTACTAATTATAATTTTATGCAGACTTTGGATTTTTGTTTTATAGTTTGAATAAACTACTATCACCGTGGCCTGGTTAACCCACTAGTGGGGGAGGCTGGAATCTATCCACTGAGGTATACGTTTCACCCTGTGTGAATCACAAAAAAACCCAAGTAAATTAAAACTTGTGTACCTAATTCTTCTTTTCTAAAGTTATTAAAGATGTATGGATTCATCCATGTCCTGTTCCTTGTGCATAAGAAGCCCTCTCACCCAGCTCACCCGTTTTTTTGCTACTAGCTCAGACGAAACAGAAAACATGGTTATTATTAACAAACTGAAGAAACACACGACAGACTTGTTAACAAAACTAGAGAAATACTAACATTAAATAATAGCATGTGGAAGGGCCGCCTAAGGTAATTAAATTACCCCAGAAGTTTAGTCTGGTAATTCTTGCCCACTGGCATTGTCTATGTGTTGTGTATTATGTCAGAACCAAAGTTACCTGGTTAAGGTCTTGTCAAGCTTTTTCTCAGTTAATTGAGTGTTTGCAGAATACAGAAAGACAGAAGAGCAACTGGTCGCCCATGCAAGGTACCAGTTAGAGTGCATCTACTACGCCAACTGGACACCCGACAACTGTCCAAGTTTTCAGTCCAAGTACCATCATATTGGCAGCCAGAAAAATACTTTAATTATACTGCCCCTTGCCCAAACATGCTCTTTCTGTTCATAAATTACAATAATATTATTATTAATAATAATAATAATATACAACTTCTAACTAATATAAGAAACCATCAGCTAGTCTACAGCTATGCCATTGGGGACGACACCCAATACTTTACCCACAGCTTTTGGGGTCCTCAGTGGATGTCTGGGCCAAGATTTTCTTTTGTAAGCTCTGGAGTCACAGATGGCTGCACCTCCCTGAGTGTGGTTCTGCCAAGAGTTTCTTCCTGTTAAAAGGGAGTTTTTCATTCTCACGGTCGCCAAGTGCATGCCTATAAAGGGATCATTTGATTGTTGGGGTTTCCTCTGTATTATTGCAGGGTCTTTACCTCACAACATAAAGTGCCTTGAGGTGGCTGCTGTTGTAATTTAGCGCCATATAAATAAGATTTAATTAAAATTGAATTGGTAATTGCTTGCAAATGCAGATAAATTAAGAGAAGCTAAATATGGTTTTAAGGCTACAAATGCAATCAGTCTTTTTGTTCTCCATATAGACTGCTTTACTTGCATGCATGTTTGGTAAATAACAAAAGGATACAAAAATGATTATTCCTTCATTACATATCTTGAATTTTCCTATGACGATTAGGAGCTGTTCATTAACTAATTCTTCATTAACTAATTCTTTCAGCACCATTAAGAACAACATGCTTTCCACATGCTTTTTATCTTAAATCAAAGCCATTATATCTCTTGACCAAACTATCAATCTTTCCTCTTAGCCATTCGCTGACTAAGATCTCAAGCACAATCCTCTCACTGTCAGATTGCGAAACCATGTTGGCCTCCAACGTGTCCATTTCCCCTTTCATTAGCTTTTCGTTTTGTTCATCTGTCACGGTACAAAAAAGTTGACGGAGTCCTGGCTGGGCCCCGAGCCCAGAAAATCATTTAACAGTCCAATCAGAGCAGAGGCTGATCCCAACACAGCCATTAGGGAAACCTGAGCACCTACCCGACCCCCGTCTCTCACAGCCTCTTTGACGTTTTAGACGCTCTACAAATTGAGCATCATCCTCAAACCCTCAGCAGCCATTTTGTCAGTGACGGGTCCAGGAAAGAAGAGGGAGTGAGAACAGACATGAAAATGATGATCATTGGGTTTATGGAAGAGATGGGGAGAAAGAGATAGAAATTAAATATCCCCGCCGACTAGAAGGCGGACTCTAATTCTCCTCCCTCCCCTCCTCGTCTCCTCTCTGAACCCCAACTCTTAGTTCACAGAATCAAAACTGTGATAAAACCCTATTTCTCAGCTTTCATTCTTTCACTCGTCCTCTTTTCCTCTTCGATCCCACCACAAGGGAACACTCAGACCTTTGTTCGCTGAATTGGTTTTCAGATGTTATTTTTTCTTCACTCTTTCTTTCCCTAAGAGCATGTGATTAAAATCACCTCAGTCATTTAGCACTGATGCCTTTTGTCTCTCCAGTCCCATTCTGCTAAGAGTCAGAGGGCTTACCACTCTACATCTCACAGGTAGGATATAATAGGATTTCACTGCTGCGCTTCCCGTCGGTCCGCGTATTTAGAGTTTAAATACATGCATATGTATAAATTAAGGCTCAAGGTAAAAATCACAGCTTTTAATAAGAAGCAGGGTATAATTTTAACTTTTAAGTCTGCGGGGAGTGAAAACTACTGGGAATATGAATATTTTCCATGGCCAAACATGGCTGTGTTTGGCCAAAGTTATAGCACTTTCACAAAGGTTATAATGTAGCACTGCACTTATTCCTGAAGAACAAACACAAGTTATTCATGAGCCGGGGTTGGTGCATACGCTTTCAAGCTGTAAAACTTAATAAAAAGTGAACAAAATGATGACTGTTAACTTGATGAGTAAACAGTAAAACTCTGCAAGTCGAGCTCTTTTTAACCTCTTGACATTCATTAAATTGTCATCGAATGTCATCTGGGATTCAGCAGAATCAGGAGTGTCACCTTTGTGGTCTGGTGATGGTTTGTGACGCAGATGCATATAAACCTTATATGTGACAACATAGGCAAATATATCGTGAACATATACGGAAGGTGCAAGAAAAAAATCAGGATGACTAAATACTTGTAAAAGCTCTATATTTAATTGCTTTCTTGGTACTTAATAAAAAGCTTCCCTGGAAGTGATATCATAAACTAACAAGTGGCAGATCTCTTGCAAATGCATGCATGCTTTATACTTGGTATTTCTAAATTTAGTCACTTCCTTGTGCTAAGCTCAGAATTGGTTGTTGATTGAAAACGGTTATTTGAAAACACAAAGTCCGGCATCGACCCCAGAGGATACCTCACACGTCTCTCAAGCAGTTTTCACCCATGGCCTCTGCACAGCATTGAAAAAAGATCAGGTCTGGGCATTGTTCACATTTGCTCTATCACACATGAAGCACGCAACAGGAGATTCTCCGAGTCAGATGTATTCTTTCACCTGGAAAGGCTGAGACATGGGTAGTGCACACACATTTACCGTCTCTATTCTCACGTGTGAACATTAAACAGCGTTTGCATGATCGAGCTGGCAGGGTAACAACATTTACCCTGGTACTCAGGGTAATGTTGAGGAAAGTTCAGGGTTGCAGTACATGTGTGAAAATGGCTTCAGAGACGCAGGGGATGGGAACAGGCTGTATATTTATGTTTTTCTAAAAAGAAGTATCTTTTTAGTATCTGAACTTTATCAGCACTCACATCCTGTGTCATAAATACCAAGCTATATTTAGCTCTGAAGGCTTTCAGAAGCCTCAAGTGAACAGAAAAGGTGCAGCTTTGGCTTTTTCTTCAAGCTTGTCTTACGGAGTCAGTATAACGAATGGTATCCATAATAGGAATCTGACATTTTAACCCAGGTACAGTAGTTGAGATCTTTTGTTTTATCTCTTAGTGTTGTTGTGGGTGGTACTGCACTGATGTAATGGTGATGACTGAGTTGTCAAATGCTATCAAAATGCTGTTATCCATACCCACCCCCAGCACCACATCCTCCCCTTCTCCATAAGCTATTAAGCAAAGTTTATGATCACAGGCTCACCTTAGCCTACACACCCACAGTGGGAGTGAAAGAGAAAAGCTACACTTCTCTTTTCCTATCCTGCCTTTCTTCTTTTTCTCAGTCATTCCTCCTAGCTGTCGTCCTCTTGGTTCAGCTGCCAAAGGCCTTGATTAATGGTCTGCTTTAATTAATACCTTTACAGTACTTAGAGCAAAGACCTAGCAATTAGCATTGGCCTAAAGAGCGTAATCACCTGAGCTCATCCAGATCCTTATCCACAGACTGACTGACTGACTAACTAAATGACTGACTGCTAGGCAGAAGGAGCATGTGTAAGCTTGTATAGTGTAGATGTTCACTTATTTTTCTCTGAGGTATTGTGGGCTCACTCTTAGAACTCAAATCCAACTTTTTATAGGGAGGAAAATTAATTTTGGCACACAGTGCACTGCAGTAGCCTCAGGTGATATCTTACTTTCCATAGTCTACCTTTCAAATAAAGGGAGATTTTCCAAACTGATCCGCCATTTAAATTTAAAGTGATATAAAACCTAACACGAAAGTGAATTATTCAGGAATGTCTCTAATGTGTTTTCGGTCGTTTATGATCGACACAGCAGAATGTGTTCATTTATCAACTTCTTGGGCACATCAAAAATCTCTTTCACACGACATAAATATGTCTTTGTTAATGCACAGTTTAAAAAAAATCAGAGTCTGTGTATGTGAACCATTACATACCTCATTCGTCCCACTGGAGCAAGACACGCTGGCCAGATAACAAAACGCCATAACATTACCTCACAGGCCAGAATTTAAAGTGGCGCGGTGCATTTCAAATATTTTTGTTAATGTGACGTCTGTATATTTTTGCACCTTTACTTTACTCACACTCGGCGGTCTTTACAGTCCCTGGGCAGGTTTCACCATGACCATCCAGATCGTCTTGTTACCTTGACCACTGCGTGCTGTGGTGGACTCAGGAGCAGCAAGTGTGATGGACTGCTTATTACTTTAGCATATTAGCATGCTAATATTTGCCTAATTTTGAGAAAAAGTACAAAATGAGGCTGATGAATCTAGGCAGCGGAATGATGATGACAAAGCAAGTTTTAGGGAAACATGAGCATGGACTGAGACTGGCTGGTTGGAGATGGATCTCATGGATGGGATCATTCTATCATGAGCATAGCAAGGATGTAGTTTCTGTGTCTGACAAGAAAGGTCAAAGCAGAAGTGTCCTAAATCTGCAATGCTTCTAATGGCCAGGAGGGGGAATCTCCTCTGGTTGTATGGGAAAGCTGGCCTTGGCTCTCTTGATCTGTGACCACAGCAAACATTGTCCTGTTGCGTTTATAGTCTCAGTCAACAGTTTTAACTCCTGCTTATAAACAGCTGTGTAAATTATGGTCCCCTTTGAAATCAGAAAGTTAAAGGATAAGGCAAGAAGTGCTTTAGGGTGGACAGACATGTAACAAGTCAGGTATAAGCTTTCAGCGTTTCTCCGTTTCACATTAAGATCCACCCTCACTCGTCATATCCGGTGAAATGACCAAAGCACTCAGCCACTGATGTATCCACCCAAGCTATGTCTATCTTTTTTATACAGTCTGTGAAAATGACACAAAGTGAGCAATGAGTGATGCACCTGGGTGGCCTAGCCCTGCATGTGTGTGGGAGAAGCACTGGAAGTAAATGATTAAATTATTTATTTGCTTTTGCAGTAGAAATTGTTTAATATGTCATCCCTTAGTCACTGGTTACGCAGTAAAGTTTGCAGTTACTTTCTGATTCAATCCACAATCCGCCTTAATACCTATTAGTACAGAGCACATAAAGACAACTGCTTTATTTATTTTTCTGTTTGTTTTAATGGGAATTGGAAAGAGCAGGCAGCGAGGGGGTGGGGGTGGGGGAATCACGGCATTAATTACAAACTGATTAGAGGCTCCTTTTGCAGGAGGCTGTATCATTTAATTGAGGGGAAAATAATGATCACAATTCCAGCAACTTCTAATTAGAAAAACAGCTCAAAATCTTATCAGGGCGGCTTGATGCATGTGGAACACACACTGCTTTCGCTTGTACACAAAAGCGCACACACACACACACACTCATCTGGAAATAAACTGTTTCTATGGAGTGTATTCTTTTTTTTTTCTTTTCTTTGCTGGGATACACGCTCGTGCAGGCGTCCCACTCTGAGACAGAGGAGCCAGTTTAAGCACATCAAGTCAACGGCGGATTATGTTTGTAGATATTACCCAAAGAATCAGCGGTGCGCTTTCTCAAAAGAGACACAGACAATTACAGATCTGATAACCCCTGAGTTGTATCGCAGTTGTTGCAGTGTGTTTACACTATCTGACATGGCTGAAACAACAGCACAAATAAGAACAGAGAGAAGATTCTCATCTCAACTTTCCTGACTTGCCGCTTATCACAAACCACAAAAATCACAGCGTCAGACAGATCTTGGAATGGAACCAAAAAGCCAACACACACACACACACACACATACCAACAACAAGAAAGCAAACTAGCATTACATCAAATTTTTCAGTTTCTGTATTTATTGACGGCTGCCAGGAATCTTTTGTAATACTTAAAAGGATATTTCCACACAGATAAACAACAGCTGGAAGAAACCTTTCCAAAAGGAGAAACGACAGAAACGATGGTTTCTGTTAATTTGGCAAACAACAGCAGGTTTGTGTGTGTGCGGGGGGGTTATTGCATACAGTATGTGACTCATGTTGTGGCGGTGATGATCAGAAACTGCTGCACTCTCACTGAAGGACGTATTAGCTTCCCCGCGGGTCATTGCAACACTTCCATAACGTCCCAAATGGGATTCTCATTCAGTGAGAGTCGCGCTGAGTGGGGGGTAACTAAATATTTGTTTACTGTCTTTGCTGCTCATGAAATTTATACACACACGGCTCTATGATTAATAGGCAGTTTTGTCATTGGTATTATTAATGGGAAACCGCCTGATTTATGGGCCGTGTCTAGACACACTAACTGCTTTCTGCTCCCTGGCAGCTGATCAACTGATCAGCTTAAATGTGAGTTTGTGCATCTTTGAAACAGACAGGCGACAGTTTTGTTGCCATTAATTGACTCTGTGCGTTGTTGCTCACTTGCTTGCAGGGTGAAAATGAGCGTTGTGTATGTGGGTGGCTTCTCCAATTCTTTATAAACAGAGTCATTACAGTATATTAGGCAAGACAGCAGTAAATCAGCTCGCTGACAGGCCTGGCAGAACTGCACAATTGATGGCACCGAGTTGAAAGAAAAAGACAGGCGCAACAGACTAATATTTGATATTGCACTCTCAGTTGATTGACTGTATATTTGCAGCTGTCATAATGTGGTGGTTGCAAAATTTCACTCAGAATGAAATGAATTCAAAACATCCACTCTCCTGCTTTTTTTTCTCTAAAGATCCAAAGCTTAACAGCCAGCAGCCATATTTCTATCCAAAATGGTGAGAAAACGACTCATTACAATACATCAGTCGCACAATTGCACAAGCGCACACACACACATGCACACAAACACACACATCATCATCATAAAGGTATCCACTTGAGGAGAAATTGGAATCGGCCACTCCCTTGGATCAGTCAGAGTATTCCTTTACCATGCTTCTCAGGCTTGGATTAGAATGCTGTGGCGTTTTGTGTGTGTGTGTGTGTGTGTGTGTGTGTGTGTGTGTGTGTGTGTGTGTGTGTGTGTGTGTGTGTGTGTGTGTGTGTGTGTGTGTGTGTCTGTGTGTGTGTGTGTGTGTGTGTGTGTGTTA
>VVHJ01008172.1:22845-38718 GCA_015107715.1 Tylochromis polylepis | reverse complement strand
ATGCGTATTTCGATTCTGCTTGGCACTCAAATGTATTTAAATTGATATTCAAAAGTCTTAACTTGCGTATGTCTAAAGAAACCAATTTAGTTTAATGTCAAAAACATTCATTTTGTTGATTTTATATAATATGAATGTAAATGGGCATAATTAGGAAAAAGACAGAAGTGTGGTGCATATTAATGTTGCTCGGGGTGGAGAAATTTGAGGTTTATTTTATTGTTTGATGTACTTCAGTCTGCTTGGCTTCTGTAGGCTCGCATATATGCCAGGTCATCAGGAAATGCAATTTCATGTCACTTTAGAAAAGGGAGGTCACACACACCCTGGATCACCCTGTTCTCCTAGAATTTTAGGTGTTCTGCCAAATCAAAGTCCACCAGTATCAGCTGTTACTTATCATTCACTGTGGTTGTACTTCTAGGACCCCCACCTGGATAAGTTTTTCACGTTAGTGTATGTTCTAGAGGAGTACTCCTTCCCTTTCCGCCTGAAGGACGTCATCATAACCGAGGCAAACATGGAAGGGGAGCTGAAGGCCAGCATGGCTGCACTGAGAGGGGCTGTGCTGGATACCTGTGTCAGGTTCTTGCATCAGCTGCTCAACAAACTCATTCAGCTCATTGTCTACCCTCCAGTCATTGCAGGCCAGATTGGTGAGAAGGCTGTCAACACTACTTTACTGGTTCTAGTTTTGGAGATATGAAGTGCTATTTTGCAAACTAGGCAAAAATGCAAATTCAAATTTTTTGAGTAATTGTAATAACTCTTATAGAAATATATTAATATGATGATTATTGATAATTATTTTTTGTTGAAGATATGAAAAACAGAACTGTTTCATTTGCTTTACATTGAGGAATTTACTTCATTAACACACACAACACAGGAACAGATATTTTAGATCCAATTTAGCATCTGATAATAAATACATATGTATTACTTGAAAAAAAATTTTTTTTTAAGTTCTGACTTTTAAAGCACTCACTTTGAATTTATCTGCAGTGAACCTGGGTCGGGCTGCTTTCGAAGCCATGGCTCTGTTGGTCAATCAGATCCACAAAAACCTGGAAGGGAACCAAGATCAACATGGCCGCAACAATCTGCTGGCATCTTACATCCATTACTGCTTCCGCCTCCCCACTGCCGAGCCTACTCTGCCACCGAATGGTGAGTCACCAGGCTCAACTGTAACCTTTATTTATAGTTGAAAGAGGCAAAAATGGTTTTTGTTAGACCATAAGCTGTCAGTTGTTTTTTGTTTATTTTTTGTTTGTTTGTTTGTTTTTTATATTTTTTTTTATTTGCTAACATCTATGTCCTTTCCTTCTCCCTGAGTAGCAGGCACCCAGTCCTATGAGATGCCGATGCAATACGCTACCTTATCAAGGGCAACAGCCCGCCCGAGCAGTCTGCACCTGTCCCGTTCCAAAAGCATTAGCAACTCCAACCCAGACCTGGCTAGCACACCAGTTTCTCCTGATGAAGAGGTACAAAGGATCATGGGGAGCAAGGTATGCTGGACCTCTCAAGTCCTTTTAAAGGAGATTAAAGTTAGGTTATTAAATATTTTGCACTTTGTTGGTCTTATGTTTTGCAGGAAATGTGTACCAGTCAAACTTGTATTCTCATAGGCAGCTGTTGCTTTATTTTCACATTTATTTTATTTGCTAAGTGTCTCATATTTTCCCCTAGCATTTAAATGATGTTAAATAAAATATATGAATGTTGTTACAGTCTGGCTACACAGAAAAGCAGGTCTGTGTTTTCTGTCTTTATGAAACCACTTGTGCCATATTTCTAGTTTCTGTTTAGATAATATCACTCTGTTATTTTGTTGTAATCATAGTTTCTGGACTCTTCACAGCTGATTCAATAAACTCAGGTTGACTGAGAACTCTGTGCCAACAATCTGTCTCACTGCTTAGACAACAATGTAGTAATTCTCTGTGCCTCTGTCCCTTGTATTTCATGCAGTACCTTCAGTCCTTTATTCTCCTCTCCCCTGCTTTCTTTTCTTCGTTACTTTTATCCTCTTTTATTTTGTTCCTGATTTTCTTCTCTAAATAATCTTTTGTGTAGTAATTAGCCTCTCTTTATTCACCGTGCTCTTGCCTCTTGCCACACTCTGTGTGTGTTTTTGTGTGTGTCTCTGGTGGCTTATGGCAGGGCATTGACCGCTCCCACTCCTGGGTAAACTCTGCTTATGCCCCTGGGGGCTCCAGATCTGTGCTACGCCGGAACCCCAACTCCAGCTGTGAGCTCAAGCAGGTGCCAAATCCCTTCACCTCATCCTCACCTCCTCCACCTCCACCTCCATCCTGCACTGCCTCTCATCAACTCTCGCGGGTCATTTCTTACCTCCATTGCATCTGTGTCTGTCTGGCTCTCTCTCTGCTAGCCTCAGCCCACCTGTCACACCTTTTATCTACTCCCTGTACATCCTCTCTGCTGCCTAACAGGCACAAGTTCTGCCTGGGGCTTGTTAGGAGTTCATAGAAAGTTCTCTGGCCACCCACCCATTTCCATTCACCCATTTTCACGTCATCTGTGTGTGTTCACCTCACCATCACTCCATGTCAGGCAAACGACCGCAGCTGCAATCGCATGTCTGCCTTTCTGGACAGCGTGGCTTTGTTTTCAGTTCCCCCAAGGCAGATTGCAAAGAAGGTAAAACTGGCATCTAACTAACTGTAAAAGTGACAAACTAACACACTTTGATGTCATATCATTCACCAACTTCCAATTTCATTACCATTCATCAACATTCATGCGATTTGAACACTGATCTACATGGAATTGATGTGAAAATGTAGAGTTTTTTGGACTGAATAACTATCAGCTCATACTCCTAAACCTTTACTGTTTGTGACTTATTCCTAATAGGATTGAAACACTTTATTTTAATATTGATAGCTCAACTAGAATTAAC
Organism: Tylochromis polylepis; assembly: GCA_015107715.1. NCBI lineage: Eukaryota > Metazoa > Chordata > Actinopteri > Cichliformes > Cichlidae > Tylochromis > Tylochromis polylepis. The sequence continues at coordinate 35,786 of VVHJ01008172.1, read as the reverse complement.
TAGACTAAACTAAACTAGCTTGTTGTTGGTTCATGTCTAGCTGCTCCACGAGGAGCTGGCTTTACAGTGGGTGGTCAGCACCAGCACAGTGAGGGAAGCAGCGCTGCAACAAGCTTGGTTTTTCTTCCAACTGATGGTAAGCATTCCTTTTTGAAATTGCAATAATTGTACACCACTTTCTAAGTAGTAAAAATCAATTTGTCCCCTCCTACAGACAAAGAGCATGGCCCACCACTTATTCCTGACCTCAAAACTGGATGTTCCCAGGCGTCAGCGGTTCCCAGACCGCTTTGTGGATGACATCGCTGCACTTGTGTGTGCCATCAGTGCAGACATTGTCAGCCGATACCACAAGGTACCAAATCCTGAGAGCTACCCCATATTATAGAAATTGAATTAATTTCTTGATCAAATTTAGGGCACTGGCCAACAAAAACGATAGTGGCTTTATTTTTCTCCCTTATCTTTTATACAAAGCTTGAGCATTGCTGGTTGATTCAAACCTAATATACAAACTAATATAATGTAAACCAAGACTCTTCCTCTTTCTCTCACATGAATTTCCCCCCCCCCCAGGATGTGGAGCTTGTGGAGAGGTTAAATAGCAGTCTGGCTTTCTTCCTGAACGACTTGTTGTCTCTCATGGACCGGGGCTTTGTCTTCAACCTCATCCGCTCTTACTACAAACAGGTCCCCATTGCACTTCTTCCTTTTTTCCTGTAATCTGATACGCTCAGAGACTCCCACACACACTATTGTGTCTTCTGTGTAACTGCGTGTTAAACAGATTGCCAACAAGTTGCACACGGCCCAGAATCCCAGTTCTCTGAATGCTCTGAGGATGGACTTCACTCGTATTGTCTGCAGCCATGAGCACTATGTGATCCTCAACTTGCCGTGCTCAATCCTGAGCCCCCCAGCCTCCCCGTCTCCTTCCACTTCTTCCACCACATCACAGGTACTACAGCACATTATATTTATCTGTTATGGACTAGTTATAAGAAAATATTAATTTCACATAAAGAGAATGGATAAATTGAAATGTTGCTATTTTCCCTCTGTAATAAGTGCATACTGATATCATCAGTGTCCTCAAAGTTCCAGACTTGGCCCTTGGTGATGTTTTTTCCAGCCCTTGAGTCAGCCAAGGAAAGAATGCAATACTGTACATTTCATTTCTCTTGAATTCTAACTCTTCTGTTCTGGGCATCATAGCTAGAGTTTCTTAACAGAAATACAGCTGGTGTCAAAGAACGTGCCTTCCTCTTGGTTTAAAAAAAAAAAAGCAAACATAATGACTGAATGAAATGAGTAAATACAGTACTAACACTAACTAAAGCTGTTTGTTTGTTTATTTTCCTTAATAAACAAATGATGTCTTAAATTGCAGTCATCAAAACTTTGAGAATAACTCTTATACTGTGTTCCTACACAAACCATTGCACAACATTAATGTAACCCACACTTATAAGTCATTTCTGCATAATTCTGTGTCATCTTAACTATCTCTCCTTGTGTCCACAGAGCTCAGCATTTTCCAGTATGGTGCAAGACCAGGGCGTGGCCACCATGTTCGAGCTCTCCGTCCCTTTTCGCCAGCAGCACTTCCTGTCTGGCCTGCTGCTGTCTGAGCTCTCGCTCATTCTCGACCCTGATGGTGAAGGGTGGGTTTTTAGTATCTGTGCACAAGCTGATCAAGACTTTACATCGATTGAGTCTTTAAAGTGAGAGATGGCGAAGATTATGATGATTTCGTTTATCACCCACAGGGTTTTCTTCCTTCATAAAAAGTCCATTAGTGCTGTTCACTCCCTGTTGTGTAGCCATGATGCAGACCCTCGCTACAGGGACCCTCAAGTCAGAGCCCACATGGCTCAGCTCTATTTGCCTCTCATCCCAATCGTCATGGAGACGTTGCATCAGCTCCATGACTTCTCTGGTCAGCAGAATAATATGCGCAGCCCATAAATATGGTTTTCCACCTACTCAAGATGATGTTGTTATATTTTCAGTATTATTGTACCTGAGAGCGCCTTTCTTATTGCCTTGCAGACTCCTCGCTTTCTCGGGTCCGCCATGCATCCACCCACACTGACGATGCTGACCCAGACAGTGGCAGCACTATCAGTCAGTCTGTTGCCATGGCAATCGCTGGCTCCCCTCTGCAGCATGCCAAAGCCAACCCATTCGCGCTGCCCACAGTGGTAAGTGATAGCGGCAAGGGTCATAGTGTTCCCCTGAGCCCTACAGACTGACAGGTCACAGAGTGGCCTCTGTGTGGGCAACTGTTGCTTCAGTTTGACAGACGGTCATGCCACACAACACTCACCCATTTAAATATCATTTGCACTCTTTCCATCTTGTTCTTTAGCTAAAGTACAACTGCTCCTCTTCACCTGTAGGTGGCTCTGTGTCCTTTGCCATAACTTTCTCTAAACAGCCATTTTGTTCTATACTCAAGTGGATTACAAGATTGGCACTGAGTTTCTGTGTGTGTGTCGTTACCAGGCAGGGCGCCAGTCCAGCTCTCTGTCCGCCGAGTGCAGTAGGACTCTGCTGGTGTGTTTCCTGTGGGTGCTGAAGAATGCAGATGCAGCTCTCCTGGAGCGCTGGGTGTCAGATTTGTCTGTACTGCAAATCAACCGCTTGCTAGATCTGTTGCATCTCTGTGTGTCCTGCTTTGAATACAAGGTATAATAAATGTGCACCATCAAGATTCGCAGTTCATTCAGGGAGATGCTAAATTCTTCTAAATTGATTTTCCACAGAAAGCTTGTGCAGAGCAAATATTGATTACATTTCATTTTCCTTCTTTTCCTCCTGTTTGGTGGGGTTTTTATGAAGGCAGTGAGTTAATGTTCATGGTTTAATTAGCTGTTATTAAGAAATTAGATTTAATTCAACCATCACTGCAAAAATGATGATGTCTGTGGCAGCGTGTAACAGATCTGTGCCGGTCAGTTACTGCTGGCTGAGATTGCCTTCATTTCTGCCTCTGAAAGGTATATTTGATATGATACATTATACATAATGCATTGTACACTGAGGCACTTGGACTTCAGACATCATGTCCAGGGTTACTACTGTATTTTCCATTACTGTTTGCATAGCACTGCAACATCACTCAGTAGTCTATTTAGCTGTGTTTACTCTATAAATGATCAATAGGACAGGAGGCTATTTTTATGTGTTTGTTTTTAAAGTGTTTGCCTTTCTAAAGTCCATTTCTTAGCAGCTTTCTACACAGTATTTTTTTTTGTTTTTGTTATCCATTCCATAACATCATGCTCTTAGACCTTTAATATAGTTTTTTTTTTTCTCTCTTGGAGAAATTTCTAGGTAAACTTGCTTAATTTGTATGGTACATTTTTATGATTTATTTGTCCTCTGATGTTTGGTGGTCGTTGTAGGGGAAGAAGACTCTGGAGCGGATCAATAGCCTGACGTTTAAAAAGTCTCAGGACATGAAGGCACGACTCGAAGAAGCCATACTGGGGACAATCGGAGCCCGTCAGGAGATGGTTCGGCGTCACAGAGGTGGGAAGCACGAGAGAAACATAGGCTTGTGTTGTGCGTGTCTGAAGCAATTTATATTTGTGGTGCTTATGGAAATTTACTCTTACAGAAAGGAGCCCTTATGGCAGCCAGGAGAACGTTAGGTGGAAAAAGAACGTAACTCACTGGAGAACAAATGCAGACAGAGTCGACAAGTATGTGCTTTACAGACTTAAAGATTTACTTTTCCTGTTCACGTAATTGTGAAAATTAAAAATATTCTTGGATTAGAATTTATGTCAGATGTGTGTTTCTGCATAACATGATTGTAAAATGACACCTTTCAGGACTAAGGCTGAGGTGGAACAGGAGTCTGTGGTGGATGGAAACCTCGCTACTGAGGCCTCTCTCATAGTACTGGACACACTGGAAATTATAGTCAAGGTAAAACAATGAGAACTAAATAAAACCGTTTAAATACCAACTTTCCAGTGGTTGACACACAGTGCTGTCCTCCTATGTAAACATCCTTTGCTTGTTGTGTTGTCTTCTTTCAGACTGTGGTTGCATCAGAGTTGAAAGAAAGTGTTTTAGGTGGAGTGCTGAGAGTACTTCTCCACAGCATGGCAGGAAACCAGAGCGCCCTCTTTCTGCAGCATTGCTTCAATACACAGAGAGCTCTGGTTTTCAAAGTAAGTGCAGTTTGTTTTTAGCAAGTACACAAGTTTTCTGGGTTTTTTTAATTGTCTTTTCCAGCAATAAAAAAAAATTAAGTTATTAATGTTTTGGTATTAATAGTTTTACTCCTAGTTGGCATTATTCTGCTTACTCATTTTCAAGGGGGAACGTGAAAATTTCTTTTTTTGGGGGGGGTGTCTTGTTTTTGACTGCATCTGTGTTATATTATTATATGTGTAAAAATTATTTAAAAGTAAAACAAAGTGGAGCATATTTAATTTCAGCGTGCAGGGGGGCGGACTGTACGAAGTGACGCTGTGTGTTTTTGTGTATAGTTCCCAGAGATGCTGTTTGAAGAGGACACAGAGCTTTGTGCAGACCTGTGCCTGCGTCTCCTGCGTCACTGCAGCAGCAGTGTCGGCTCTGTGAGAAGTCACGCCTCGGCATCCCTGTACCTGCTCATGAGACAGAACTTCGAGATTGGAAATGTATGTTAAGATGTTGCATTGTCTGTGAAATACTTTGATGTTCTTTCATACCTGTGGACATGTCAGCAAAATGCATCTATACAATAAGTCAAGGGTGTAATGATGTTGTAAGTCACACTGGGCTCTGTTTTTGTTTTGTAGAACTTTGCACGAGTAAAGATGCAGGTCACCATGTCTCTGTCCTCACTGGTGGGAACATCGCAGAACTTTAATGAAGAGCATCTTCGTCGGTCTCTCAAGACGATCTTGACATATGCCGAAGAGGACCTAGAGCTGCGTGACACACCTTTCCCAGAGCAGGTACACAGCAACCATCATCTTGTTTACAATGTTCGAGCTGGAGCTGGTGGAATGGATAAGACTTTTTTTTTTTTGAATTTGCTGTATGCATGTTTGAAACTGCAGGTCCAGGATCTGGTGTTCAACCTGCATATGATTCTTACTGACACTGTGAAGATGAAGGAGCATCAGCACGATCCAGAGATGCTTATTGACCTAATGTACAGGTAATGGAATGACCATCAGAGTGGCTGTAAATCAAAATAAAATAAAACTTGAAGTGTTTGCTCATTTTCTCTTTTCAGGATTGCTAAAGGTTACCAGAACTCCCCTGATTTACGCCTAACATGGCTTCAAAACATGGCAGGTAAACACTCAGAGAGAGGGAACCATGCTGAGGCAGCCCACTGTCTGGTCCACAGCGCAGCTCTGGTAGCGGAGTATCTCAACATGCTGGAGGATTGCCGCTACCTGCCCATCGGTTGTGTCACATTTCAGGTCAGTGTGCATATGCTGTTTAAATCTTTCTACTTACAAATAGTTGGCTAGGTCACAATGATTTTAATCTAATGTCTCAGTCACACAGGCCTAGTTGGTGACCTCCTGACACCTGCCTGAACACTGCAGCCAACATGTTTCAAAACGCACAAAAATTAGCCTCCTTGTCTGGTACGTGTTACAGCTTTCACAGTTTCACTACCGCTTGGAAAGTAGTTGGCAGTTATCTGACAAGGAGATGTTTTCCATGCAAACTATGGTCAGCCGCGACAATCTGCTAGCAGCCAAAGCAGTTGTAATTTTTCATTGCGGCACTGTATACTTCTTTGTGACCAGTTTGAAACTGCCAGAAACCTCCAGCAACCAGTCACTAACTGGGTGGAGAATACTCATTTTTCCGTAATGACCTGTGGTTGCCAGGTGGTGGCTGATTGGTCTCTGGACTTGTATGAGTTGACTGCCAGAAACCTCCAGCAACTATTCGCCACCCAACAGGGAATTTGCATTTCTTTGGTTTGGTTGGCCGTCAGGAAAGGACACAGTCATTTGGTTACCAGATCGTCACTAATGGATGTCTAGACCTGTGTGACTCAGGCCTAAATTCAACTTTTACTTAAAGGACATATAAAACATGTGGGTGTATGACCAGATGTTAACTTTTTTCCTATTCTGTTTTGTCTGTATTTACTACAGAATATTTCATCCAATGTATTAGAGGAGTCTGCAGTATCCGATGACGTTCTGTCGCCAGAGGAGGAGGGCATTTGTGCTGGGAAGTATTTCAGCGAGTCTGGCCTGGTGGGCCTTCTGGAGCAAGCAGCTGCTTCTTTTAACATGGTATGACTCACATTCACTGACAAACAGCACAAGGTTCCAGCATTAACATGGCTGACAGATGGATATGTTATCATATGATATGTATAAAAATCTCTGTTCAATTGTGTTGTAACCACAGGCCGGCATGTATGAGGCCATTAATGAAGTGTACAAGATTCTGCTCCCGATCCATGAAGCCAACAGAGACTTTAAAAAGCTGGCTACTGTCCACGGGAAGCTACAAGATGCCTTTAATAAAGTCTACAACCAAGTGAGTTGACAGCTTAATCCTGAAATTACCAGCAATCTACAAAGGAATTAGTGTAGTAGCCAATTATGTTTATCCTAATTCCCTTCTTATGTGCTTTATTTCTTTTCTCATCTTTTCCAGAGTTCAGGATGGGAGGTAACAAACTAATCTGACATTAATAGTATCCCATTTAAAGTAAAATGTTCAGCAGTTGTTATTGACAATGTTATTCTTCTTCCTCTTGGCTTGTTTTCTTCTCCACTCCTGCGTGAATAACATGTTACTGGTGAGTGATGCAAAGCTTACTTTATCACTTAGTTGAGTAGAATTAAGACAAGTATTAATTAATTTGTGCTGCAGTCCTGCCGTAACAAAACTACTTCTGAGCATGAATTAGTATTTTCCCACAACATGAAAATTATCTATTTTCCCAAATCCAAAGCAGCCACTGAAATAATGCGTTAAGAAAGAGTAAATGCTGCTTGTATTCATTACTGGTGTTGCAAACACAGGAGTATAAATTAGTGTCAGAGTGAAAGAAAATCTGTGTGCATTTTACAAACCAGCTGTTTTAACCAAAAGAAAGAAACCAAACAGCTTTCAGGCCCAAAACAACAAAACAAAAGAAAACGGCTCCAAAGAAAAGGTGGCTCACTTGTGTGGCCGGTTGAGAGATGAGGAAGTAAATGATCCTCTGTGGTAGGCGGTGGCCATGTTGGCTCTTTTTACAAGGGAGGCCCTCAGGAAAGGACTCAGTCATTGGCCCCACCAATATCCATATCCAATAACTATATCATTTCTAAACATCAATCAGACCTTTTCACTAAAAGGAAATCAAGCACAGAAGTTACATAGGATAACACATAAATACAACAGTAGTATAACAACCATGGATCATGAATAGGGGAAAAATAAACTCTGGTTATTTAGATAGATTTCTAGTTTACATTTCACATTTTAGGCTGTAGACATTAATACAAGACTTGTGTGCTTTAACCAGGTGTTACCACCTCCACATGGCTACCTACTATGAGCACATAGCTAATTAGCATATGATTGCATAGTTACTTTGTTACTGACACTTACTGTTACCAAGTACTTTTTACTACATTTTTTTTTTAAATGGCTAAACAGCTGTTTCGCTCACATTTCCGTACAACACATCACTAGTTGTCACTTTATTCTGCAGGTGTTGCATAATGCTCTTCCTCCTATTTTTGTGTTGCTATTCATTTATTGAGCATTTATGTACTAATAGAAAAAGGGCGATCTAACGTTTGTATCACAGATTTGGTCTTGGTTTCAGGGCTGTTGAGTCCTCAATAAAAAGAGGCCAGTCATTTAAACGTTTTAGTTTGTGGAGAAAAAAATCCAACAAGATATAAAATCTTTGGAGTGTTAGATAATGAGTCCACAAAATCACAACACGGGGTATTTTTTTTTTTCAACTATTAACACGTATGCTCTGTGTCAGCTGCTTTTAATTCACTCACGCTCTGCATTCATTAATCGTTTAAGTTTTCTGTCTTGATTTTAGTGTTCAGCGAATGTTTGGGACCTACTTCAGAGTGGGTTTCTATGGGTGTCGCTTCGCAGATCTGGATGAGCAAGAATTTGTCTACAAGGAGCCATCGATCACCAAGTTAGCTGAGATATCGCACAGACTTGAGGCATGTTAACTCCTCCTGATGCTAATAAAAATGTCTTTAATGATTTATGAGGAACATATGTCTAAAGGTGAATGCCTCTGGTCCACAGGAGTTCTACTCAGAGAAATTTGGGGATGAGGTGGTCGAAATTATCAAAGACTCCAACCCAGTGGACAAAAACAAACTAGATCCCAACAAGGTAAAGAGATGTGTATGTTTGTTGCTTAAAAATATATATATATATTTTTTTAAATGTCTAACTGTACTGATGACTTTTTCAGGCTTACCTGCAGATCACCTATGTCGAGCCCTACTTTGACACATATGAGCTGAAGGAAAGAATCACCTACTTCGACAAGAACTACAACTTGCGTACCTTCATGTACTGCACTCCCTTCACTCTGGACGGCCGCGCTCACGGTGACCTGCATGAGCAGTACAAGCGCAAAACCATCCTGACAACGTCTCACGCCTTCCCTTACATCAAGACACGCATCAATGTTATCCACAAGGAGGAGGTGGGTGTCTCTACTGGAGGGATCAGATTTTAAATGAATGTAGGCATTATGATGTATGTTCACTGTTATGTCTTTGGTTTTCCAGATTATTCTTGTCCCCATCGAGGTGGCGATTGAAGATATGCAGAAGAAGACTCAGGAGCTCGCTTTCGCCACAAACCAAGACCCCGCAGACTCTAAAATGCTTCAAATGGTGCTCCAGGGCTGTGTGGGCACCACTGTCAACCAGGTGATAATATATTTGAAATGGAATAATAATAACATCAAAGCAGAGCTTTGTCTGGGTTAGTGTTTTAAGCAGTGGCAGAAATTCCACAGCCGATATGTAACTGTTTCTCCCCCCTAACAGGGCCCCCTTGAGGTGGCGCAGGTCTTTCTCGCCGACATTCCTGATGACCCCAAGCTGTTTCGTCATCACAACAAACTGCGCCTCTGCTTTAAAGACTTCGCTAAGAGGTACTGACATGATCTCTGTCTCAGACAAAGACTGTTGTGTAGCCAATAAAAACAAATCCTAACTCCCTGTGTCTTCCTTTTTTGTGCAGGTGTGAGGATGCCCTGAGGAAGAATAAAGCCCTGATTGGGCCAGATCAGAAAGAGTACCACAGAGAGCTGGAAAGGAATTATCATAAACTGAAAGAAGCTCTGGGTCCTCTCATCAACCGCAAGATCCCCCAGCTTTACAGAACCCTACCAGCTCCAACTCTGCAAACACAACGGTAACTTGAGACATTAATAACACACGCCTACACACAGAGACGCACAAAATGATCTCATGCTGCTGCTTCAAGCACATCAAACTAACATAAGAGGAACGTAAAACTGTCATGCTCCAGGCTATAGGCTCAAACAGCCACTTTGTGACCAGTGAGCAGACATGCAGACACATTTCAGTGATTTCAAATGTGTCACATTTTATTCCACAGTCATTAATAAAAGATGATGCACTTCTTGAACCACTGTAGCCTGTTTGACTATGGAAACTATCACCATATGTTATTTTTGGTTTTCATCATCTTCTGGCTGCAGCTCTGTGTTCGCATGTGGACTGATTCCTAATCAGAAACAGTTACAGTCAACAGCACCTGCCAGACCGATGCTGCAGCACTGAGAGAAATGTAAAATCCCAGATATTCAAAATATTAACACAAACACAGAGCTCCATTGGTCTGCTATATTACATTAGGGTTTTATCATTATTACTTTTGGAACCAGGATGCTGATTCAAAGCCATGTAAGCTTTTAGTGGGACAACTTTCACACTCCTTGGGTGGCATTTTTTTTCCCTCAAATGAAATAAAAATGAACCATATCTTTTATTTTTTGCTAAAATGTGATGTTTTTGATTTTGACATATGCTTTTTTTTCCAGTATTTCTACTAATTATTCCCCCCCTCTTGCAGGAACTCCTACAGTAGGTCGAGTTTCCGCAAAGTCGACTGCTGAGCAACAGAAAGCTGGAAAGCAACACAGAGCAACAAGCTTTTAAAATTAGCACCATCTCATACCGTCTGTTCCCCCTTTCCCCCCACTGCACTGCACACCAACTGTAGCAGGAACACACAAACACACCATCCTCTTCCTCATCTTGCTCGTTATTTTACACTCATCACCTTCGGCCACCCAGTCATGTCTTAACACCCCCCCTTCCAACCCCTCTATGCACACACAGTAAGTTGTCACCTCTTTCCCTGCTCTACCATCCCCACCACTCTCACACCTCTTCTGGGAAAAAAAAACCCCTCTGGTGTTTATGCAGGAAGGTTATCTGCTCTGTAAACATTGTCATTTGGAGCAAGGCTCTAAGATGGCAGCATTTAAAGAAAGCTTTTTACAGTTATCCACCCAAAGTAATCTCTCAGAGCCTGATCTGACTTTACTTTTAGTTTTTAGCACAGTGTTTTGGGTTTGTTTTTCTTTAGCTTCAAGTGTCTGCTTTTGAAGAGGTTTAGGTTGTCTGTTTTGTGTCACGCACTTATTTAATTTGTTAGATTTTTTTTTAAAATCCCTGGTAGTGATCACTGCCTGACTTTGTTATTAAATAGTCCCAGGGAGTTTTCTTTTGTTATCAACAGACCAAATAACTGACATTCCTTCTCCCTCAAGTCGTAGCATTTATCTGCCCATCTCTCGTTACAAGGGTTCAATAAAGAGAGTTGGTGGGCTGATTTTTGTGGAGGTCCAGGTTTGATATGATAGAGCTCATAATGTGTGGGGGAGAGCGACTTGATGGGATGTTTAAATGTGTTTTTAAAACTGTGAACTCTTAGAAATGCACTGCAGTCACATCAGATGTTTATCACAGAAGCGCTGTCTAAAGACAGGCCATCTCGTTTACCCACACAGGCATGTTCAAACTGCGATATTCACTGTCATACTACAGTATAGATGGATAACTGAATATGTTATGACTGCGTAAACAAGTCCTCGTTTGACTGTTATGAACTTCTGTGGAAGAACAAATGTTTTGTATGTATACACCTCTATGGCTATAGAAGATTTGCATTTATTGTAGAAATCTCCATCTACTGTATGTATGAAATTGCACTATTGTAAACAACCTGCAGCACATTAACACTGTAACTACTAAAATATCTGTGCTTTTGTTATTTTACAGAGCTGGAAACTGTTTTTTACCAATTAGATAGACAATTTTTTTTATTTATTTACACTGCCTTCTATTAAATATTTCTTCCTACACTCTTGGTCGTCTTTTATTTGTGGGTCTTGCAATTAAATTCATGTAGTAATGTGATTACTACTAATCTTTAACACTGTTTCACATTAACAGCTTTGTTACTGGAAATCTGTACTTTTCACAGATGGTTTCTTAGCTTTTCAGCAGTCAGTAGTCAGTATCATGGTATGGGAAGCATCTTTAATACCCATAGATCACACTGATATTACAAAAACTACACTAACAACTAACAAGACTATGACAGTAACATAGTAACATTACTACTGAGTCCAAACATCCATTTTGGTACTTATTTTTTGGGATGTAAGGAGACATAAGAAAGCAAATATCCACAAAGAATATGATATTCAGGTTAAATATACACAAGGTCTGTAAGTAATTATTACTAATTTTGTAATTATTAAGCTTACAGTTATGAATCTCAACACTTTTGAGTGTTGTAGACTAGTCTTTTCAGAAGTTATAACTTAAAAGTACAAGTTGTAATTAAGAATAATTCTTTCCTCACATTTACTGTACATTCACAAGTGGTTACTGCACCATTACGATTATTTTTTTATTTGTATTTGTTTTTTAGGTGACCTCCCACTCTACTCCCTCTCTTTACTTGAGGGTGCTTGGAGGTTTTTGCAGGTACATTACTTGCAGGGACTTTTATGGTTGTTTCTGCAAGACTTTTGTGGGGTATGAAATTTCTCAAAGATACTCAGTGTCCTTACACCAACAATTTTTGATGTCCATGGATCTCTAAAGAGGTTTTTGAAGTTTATTGGGATTCCTTAGCGGTCCTTGATTTGATAATTTAATGACTTTGATCGAATGTATTTTAGATTTTTCAGTTGTATCTCCAGTTCGTTACACTTCAGGCGTAAACTTGGTTTGATAGCTGTAGTTGCATTTAAAGCAATTGTTGTTTTCATTGGGCGCTATATAAATGCACAGCTCATTGTTTCATATCAAAAAAGTGTGATCAAGTTGTTTAAAAATATTTTATTATAGAATATAGAATAGAAACAGTATGTAAACTTTAATGTTACCAGTGACATCTGGGGACCAGTGGGGATTTTTAAGATTAGAGTTGCTGACTTTACTGTACTTTGTTGCTTATTATTTTATAACAAGGCGTCTTATTTTGAAACTTCAGCAATCCAAATATTTTAACTGTTTCCCTTACAAAAGATTTAGATATTACACATCTAAGCAAAATGCTTGATTAGACTAATCTTTTATAAATGAGTATGAAAGTAACGAGGCATTAAAAAGAGAAAGACCACGCTGCCTTCTTTGTGTTTAGTTACAGGACTTCCGGTCATCGATATTTTGGCGTTAAACCGATCCTAATAAACTGCTCTCTGTTACTGTTGAAGGAAAGACATTTATATTTTTAGAAGTAACAGACACATTTTTATAAATATAGTTTTTTTCCCCCACAATTTGTGTTTTTTTTCACTTAAAAATAATTAAATTTGTAATATATCTATCATTGATAAACGGTGCAGTATATGTTTAAAAACAAACAAACAAACAACCAGAGTCATTTAAAAGAAACCCTTTAATTTTCCATTACAGTAA
>VVHJ01008172.1:3387-17115 GCA_015107715.1 Tylochromis polylepis | reverse complement strand
CACTGGATTTGGGGAGTGTTAGAAAACTGACACATTGCCCAATCAAATGGCAGGGAGGCTCCCGCTCCCAGCCTTGAATTGATTAGAAGGCCTTGAACTGGAATGGAGTGGGGGAAATTATTTCTAGAAAGCTGTGAGAGGAGGACTTGCACATGGTGCAGTCTTCATCTACATTGTGCAACAATCAGTGTGTGATTTGCATCCTATGGGTGTATGTTGTTCACATCTGGTGTGTCAGTCAAAACCACTGGAATGTTTTGAAATGTTGTTTTCTTGCGTTGCAATCTGTGTTTACCCTCATGTCATGCCCACCTGTTATGAATATCTGTTTATCTCTGTGTCAGCAGAGCTGCACACCCTTACCATGATTTTACTGATGTCCCCTGAAAACTTTTCCTACAGATATCCCAGTTATTGTCATTTTTCTGGCCTACTAACTGATACAGTCGAAGGCAGTGACAGCCAAAGTTCAAGTTTCCTCTTTTCTTATTTCCCGCAGGTGCTGACTGTAAGAGAGCAAGAAAAGGAAGGGAGAGGCAAGGGGCCTGGGGAGGAGAGATCCCGTCCTTGCAGCGCAAGCAGCTGGTATGAAGTAGAAAATAAATCCCTCTTTTCCTAATTCACAAACCATTCCCAAGCTTGAGCAAAATCACAATCACCAAAGGCTGAGAGTCAGCAGTGCAGTGGAAAACTCCATAAAGTTCGTCTCTGGGTGGTGGAAAGGGCGGCTGTATTTTTGACTTAGCAGTACTGAGGTTTAATCCTTTGTAATGGCAATAATAATAAGGTGACTCAATGAATGGAAGCAATAAGTTTGATAAACTAGGGAGAACAGACCTTGAAATGAAGCCTGGCATTTTAAAATTACTCATCATGGTGGTCTCAGTCTTCTGAAGGAATGTTTATTCATACAGTAAATCAAACCCAGTTTTAACCCTTTTAATACCATGTTGGCGTTTGGTCTGTATAGAAATGAATAAATGTGAACCTTTCATGCACATAGAGGAACAAATCTTTTTCAGTGGTGAGTACAAGAAGTCAATTAAGCTACAGCTATGCAGTTACTCTCGTGACATCCTACAGGACATACCACAGACACGTAATTTGTGCTGGATGACCTGCATCTTACCCCCCAGGGGTTGTCTTAATCTTAATAGCAGGGAATAGAGGGAGTAGACCAGACCATGCTAGCTTCCTCTAGCATGGTATGCAGCTCTATAAAGGAGGTAGGGGGGAGTAATGGGGGCAAGGCATGTGTCCTGGATGGAGGCTGGCTGGGGAGAGTTGTGCTGGGGAAAGGCGAACGCTGGTTTCTGTTCAGATGTCATCTCAAAGGAACTCTGTTTAAACCCGAGAGACAGAGAGGAAGGTCAGCCACTCCACCCCAGCCATACTCACACACTCAGGGAAGTACGTGCACACACATTAGCACATATGAAACACTCTGCTGTTGTTGTGGGAGCCTGATAGTGGAAAATAATCAGTTTAAATAAGAAGATTTTGGAATTTGGGGATTTATTCAAAATAATTAGTTTGAAACGAGTATGCCGTCAAGGGTGTCCCTTAAGCCCTACTTTATTTGCATTATTTATAGAGCTTCTTGCTCAAGTAATTAGAGAACACATTGAAATAACAGCAAATTTGCTTACAGGGATAAAACAAGTTTTTATTTACGATACAAATTAAACATACACAAGACCCAAAATATGCGTTTAAAAAAAGCTATTTTAAATGGCATAAAAATAATATTATATACCTAGGTGTTACTATATAAGAGAATCTAAACAACTTGCAATTTAAATTATGGTTTTATGTTAAAAGAAATAAAAGCAGACCTTGAAAGATGTGCTCCGTTAATTTGTATAATAAAGTAGAAATTGTGAAAGTAACATTTTATTTCTTCTGCTATTCCTTTTTCAGTCCCTACCAGTAGAGATACCAATAAAACAGATTAATAAATGGAAATGAATAACTACCTGTAGGATAGAGTACAACTTAAAATACTACAGCTACCAAAAGAAAAAGGTGGAATGTTCTTGCCATGATTGAAAGACTATTATAGAGCAACACAGTTACTGTATTCAGTCTGCTGGTGCAACAGTGGGTATGATGCAAAAATGGAAAGAGAATTAAGCCAGTTGAGTATCCCCCTACAGTCTGTGCTAGGTGATAAACACCTGATGAACAAGTACCTAAATAAATTAAGTGATCTGACAGAAGTATTTTTAAATATATGGTTCAATGAGTGTAAGAGGAATAACCGGCTGTTAAGATTGTTGGAATATGATGAAGATTTTAAATGAGCCCAATGTGGACTTGAAGTTTAGAGACTGGACCTGGAAAGGCATTACATCATATTTGTTATTTCAGCCAATACAGATCTCTCTTCTTAGTGAAACCTGCAATTTATGTGATTTCTTCAGATACTTACAACTGAGGCAAGACTTAGAAATTTCAAAAAGGGAGTAATCTCATGTGGGCATCATTAATATTTTTATTGATGCATAGAAGTGCAACATCCACAACAAGCTGTTATCCAGAATTTTTCATTATATACAATCTCTTGGGAAGAAATTCCACCTTATATATCAAGGTCAAATGGGAAAAGGAAACAAATACAACACTAACAGGTGAGGGTAGCTTATATAAATAAAATAAAATGACAGCACTTTTGTTTATTAATTTATTTTTTCATTACCCCAAAAAGAACATTTCTACAAAGGGGCAGATCTGGAATCTGGACACTGCTGGAGACTACAATGTGATAATACAATAGCTGATCACTATCACATGTTTTGTAATTGTCCAGCAAAACAATCTTATTGAGCAGAGATGGTAACATAAATTAAACTCGTATTAGGTTTTGAGCTTGACTATACTCTTGATATCTTATATTTAGGTAATCTACCAAGTGACTTGTACATTTGAGGCAAATATAGCCATGAAGTATTACTTGGTGCCAGTAAAAATGCAATAACAAAGAAGTGGCTGGACAAGAACCACTTACAGGAGAGTGCTTGCTTAGCTATTGTAAAAGAAATGTATGAAAGGAAAAACTTGTCATCTCCTCTCATTAAAATGGCTGTTATTTATGAGTGGTAGTTTTATACAGGGAGAAAATAGAAGTAATAACCTTGCTATGTCTGGGAATCTTTTTCCATGGTACCTATAGTTTTGGACATTAAGCATTGTTCATGCTGGATTTTTATATGTGCACCTCAGATATATGCCGAATGGACCGGGCACTCTGGCCTCATCTGTGAACTGGATGAAGTTGAAGGACTAGAGAACATTTATCTCCTTTGTTTATTTGGTGTTCATCAACAGGTGTCTGGGTTGACCTTTCCTTTTTGTTTTTTTTCTCTGGGACTAATCTTACAAATAACCATCACCATGTAGTCAGCTATTGATTGTGTGCGTTTTAATGAATTACCCGTGGTGACCTGATTTATTCCGTTCTGTTTCTCTATGCTTGTTTGCTTCTTCAGAGCAAAATTATAAAAATAAAGTGGAATTTGAAGAGAAGTCGAGTAGACGACATCAGCCAGTCTGCTTGGCTGGCATGTTAGGTTGCGAAACTACATACTCTAATTATATCTCATTGACTGTCCCCTGTCAGTGCTGTCCTCCACCCTCCTGTACGCATATTCTCTCACACAGTCTGTCTCTTTGCAACCACTCCTCTATGTCCTACTCTCACTTTCTCACATATGTAGTCATTCCCAGACCGCACTGTACACCAGACAGCGCATAATCAGTCTGACACTTTCAATGGAGATAAACAGACACTTAAACTGTAGGGTGAAGGCAGGGAGCCAAATTCTTCGTCTTTTTTAAAGGCTCTGCAATATTAGTCAAGATTTGTCTTTTTTTTCTCTCCACTTTCTCATATTTAAGTTTGACTAAAATTTTATATCTGGGGCATAACGTCCTCATGTGTAAGCTGAAGGATAGTTGGCTTCATTTTAAATTAGATTAACCAGTGTGATTCTTCCTTACCACTATGGTGCCAATCTTAAAATGGGTTTGGGTGTGCATGTAGGCTGTATTTCACAGCCCAAAAGTGTGCGGTAATCTTGGAATGAGACGGTGATGAAAGGGTACAGATAAGCAGAATCACACCGAGAAATTAAACTGACTAAAGCACTTCAAAAATACCATGTCAATTTAGTCAGTGTTTCCAAGTGTCCTACTTTTAACAAACGAGCAAGCATGGGCTAGGGTCACAAGATAGATGGAGAGAGAGAGAAAGAGAGAGAGAGAGAGGGCGAGGGAGAGAAAGGGCTCAACTTGGAGAAGAGAAAAAACAAAAAACAGCCTTGGACTGAGGCAAATATAGTTTGCACTTAAAAACAAAGTGGTTTGCAGTGCAGACTTCTGTTCCTAACTCATCAAAGCCATAGTAATATAAAGATGTTCAACTGACTAATGCTGTGGATGGCTTAAAGATTACTTCCACAGCTCCCACAAAGTGATGACCTAGAAAGTTAATCTTTTCCAAGTACACACCAACTCAGAGGCATGGCATTAGGGTTTCTACATTTTTGCTGGCAGTGTGTTGCTCTTTGTGGGGGGAAAGGCTCAGTCTTTTGTTTAAAAAGAGTCGAAATCCATATGTTACCTCTGGAAATGCATTGAAGTAAGTTCTCAGTAATTCACTGTGTTTTTTGGCTAAATTAAAAAGCACCTCAGTGTGCAGAGGGAAAGAAAGTGACTGGCTGAAACCTCCTGATCATCAGCTGATGCTTAGAGGGGTAAAACAGGAGCAGAAGAGCATAAAGAAAGTACAAATAGAGAAGCCAGAGATGGAAGAAGTACAGGAGAGAAAGAGGAGAGAGTGTCTGTAAATCCTAATGTGAGAGGCGAAGTAAGTGCACACAGATGATTCCTAATAAGGCTGTAACTGGCAAATCTCTGTCCTGGAATTAGCTGCCAGGAAACTTTCACCCTGTAACTTCTCTTCTCTGAATGCTATGAACAGAAACAAATACACAACTGACAGTGGCCCAATATGCTCAAAAAAAATGAAAGGATAAAATAAGGGATGGAGGTAGGCGGGTAATGTAGTAAAAGAAAGGGTAATGCTATTTCTGACCATCATACAGAGAGAACAATGCACTCAAAAAGGGTAATTATTTCTGGACACACTATGTCATGCAGACTTTACAGTAAACTTATAAGATATTTGAATACTGATGCTGTTAGGTTTCAGTTGGACGTGGACATTTGTGTATTACTGCATCGATTGCATCTTTATTATTGCTGCAAGAAAGGCCACTTTTGTTATTTATAGTAATGTTTAGTATACATGTTTAATTTCAATACTTCTGTCTCCCTACAGGTGAGAGTGTGACTGTCTGAAAAGCATCCACAGGCGCATTATGGCCCAGGTGCTGCATATGGACCCCGGCTTCCCAGGTGCGCCCTCTGTTTTTAATTCCTTATAATGATCAACATAAAGATGAAGATAAGTTGATGCTTTTGTTAGGATTTAAACTATCACACAACTTGCATGTATTTTAACTGTAATATTTGTCATAATGAACTCCGACAGTCCACTTTGTACCTAATTTGGTGATTAATTCCAAGTACATTTATAATTGTGGAGTAGCTGATGCTTTTTTAAAAAAAGTCTGAACCCAAGATTAGATGCAGATTACTGTTTGTTTAAAGTTTATTTCCTTCCCCTGCAGGGAAACTCAACCCGCCTGCTCCCCCTTCCCTGCACGCCAAAGAACAGGAGGCGCCCTACTCCGTGGAGACCCCCTATGGCTACCGTCTGGACCTAGACTTCCTCAAATATGTTAACGACATAGAGAAGGGGAACACTATCAAGAAGGTGCCTGTCCAACGTCGGCCACGCTATGGCTCTTTGCCCCGTGGCTATGGCTACGCTGGCTCCTGGTGGACCTCCACGGAGTCTCTCTGCTCCAATGCCAGCATGGACAGCCGGCATTCCTCTTACTCCTACTGTGCCCCAGGCTACCACACATCACAGAGGCCCAGCTTCAGTACTGCCCGGGTGGAGAAGACTCTGTTGGATGCTCGCAGGAAGCTGGAAGAAGAGAAAGAGGGGCGGAGATTCTCCAACCTCGGCAGCATGCACAGCAGTGTAGCAGGCTCTAACACCTCCATCAGCAGCGCACACAGCTTCAACCGGTCACAGAGTGGAGGTGGATCTTTCACTCCCATGAGCTCTGGCCTGTCCACCCCAGTAACTCCAACCCCAGCTCACTTGCAACATGTCAGGGAGCAGATGGCTGCAGCTCTGAGAAAGATCAGGGAGCTAGAAGAACAGGTGAAGACAATCCCTGTGCTCCAGGTTAAAATCTCAGTGCTGCAGGAGGAGAAACGGCAGCTCAGTGTCCAGCTGAAGAGCCAGAAATTTCTGGGCCACACTCTGGGGTTCAACCGAGGCCGTCCCCGAGGGGAGCTCTATATTGACATCCCTGAAGAAGACATGAGTACTGGAACTAAGAGCAACAACAATAAGCCAGCAGGATCACTGTCCCCGACCACACCTGATGGGTCCAAGCAAGACTCAGGATGTGAGATTGAGGATACAGTGATTGTGAGTGGAGTGCGACCAGATGCAAAGCGGGAAGTACGCACCATCGGCGTGGGACCAGAGGACTCGAGAGGAAGTCGTCATGTGGGGGTCTGGGTTCGAGAGAAGGATCTGGGGCTGCTGCCTGAGACAGAAGTCCTCAAAAATCAAGTGGGTCAGCTTGAGGGTCAACTAAAGAGGACAATGCAGGAGCTACAGGCCGCACAGCAGCAAGTGGCAGTAGTCCAGAAGGTCCCTCAGGCAGAGCATCCAGTCATAGCAACCAGCCTGGGCTGGCAGGAGCCTCAAGGCTGTAGCCTGCATACACTGGTCAGCTTCACACAGCAGCGACACCAGAGGGACCAGAGAACTGTAGGAATTCAGGTGTACACACTGGAGCAGCCTACTGTGGTAGAGGTGGGAACTCTGCTCCGAGCAGAGACCTGCAGCTCCCCCTCCCTTCAGCCAGCTGCTGGAGGCATGGAAGACCACCACAGAGGGCGAACTGAAGGTCTGTATTACTGAGACTGTATTAGCTTTAACTGGACAGTCTGATGCAGTCCAATGCAGGAGCACTTTGCGAAACCTATGCAAAAAGTTTCCCAGATATGGATTAAGCTTAGTCTTAAACTGAAAGGAAAAAATTCAATAAGGATCTGTTCTAAAAAAAAAGCTTTTGGTCCAAGGCTAGGCTTAATCAGTGTCTGAGAAATTGAGACATACACGAGTCCCTACAAAAGTCTCTCACCCTCAAATATATGTTTTTACTTAAAGTTGAAAATACATTTAATCTGCTTACTGGGTGGTCAATAAACTCAGTCCAAATTATTTTTTTATATTGTTATTGTATTTGTTGGTGTGTTTAGCTCAGAGTTTGTTTTTTTCTTCAAAGCACAGTAAGAATTAAAAGTGTTTCTGATTGATGTTCAACTCGATAATCATTGAAAATGCCTGCTGTTCAGCTGTCTCTTTGACCCCTGGTGTGCCCCAAGGCTCTATCCTGGGTGTCTTTATGTTGTTTGTTTGTATGCCACTATTAGGTCCACACATACAATTCAAAATGCATCACAAATACTTCTAAATTTACATTTCAACACAAGAGGGGTTTGGGATGCTGCATTGCTGCTGGATTGGACTGCATCAGACTGTATCTTTACAGTAACAATTATTTATTGCATTACTCCACAAAATGACTGATTAGTTCGCTTTGAAATGTTGTCTTTCTCCCGCTCAGATGCTCCAGTTGAGCTGCCGATTGCAGTCAGTTCCAAGCAGGTACGCGATGTCCTGAAGAGCAGGTTGTCCACCTCAGTACCTGTAGCTAATCCTGCCATTGCTGTTGCATCTGATGATCGGATTGTGCATAATAAGGAAGAAGCAAATGAGTCTATCCAGTCACAAGAAGGCTTACCCAAGACAGGTATGCGATTTTAAACTAGTGTCTTCTGACCACATCATGTTCCTACTGTATAAATAATTGCTGGTATCTTTTCTAGCTTCATCTCCCCAATTGTCTCTGAGATCAATTATGAAGCGGAAAGCAGAAGGTGAACCAGGCTCACCCTCTACAAAGAAAAACCTACAGTTTATTGGAGTCAATGGAGGGTAAGTCTTAGTTACTGCATAGCAGCAGTCGGCCGTTTTTATCCACTGAGTACTGTGCCAAGGGAATGTTGTCAGTATAAGAAGTAAAAAGGTAAAAAAGAAGAAGTAGAAATGTATTCCCTGTGTCACCTGCAAAGACACTGAGCTATTTGAGCAAAGTGAAAATTGTTCTTGTCTTACAGCTACGAGTCCACATCCTCAGAAGATAGCAGCAGTGAAAGCTCAGATGAGGGGAGTGACTCTAGTGAATATCATGAAGCCAGAGAAAAACTACCAGAGTCTACAGTCCAGCACCAGCAGACAATACACAACAAGGATTCCAAGCAAGAAGAAAGCACCAGTGTACCTCAGCAAAATGCTGTCAAACTACCAGCTGTCATTCCAGACTCAAGTCCCAGCCAGTCTGCAGCTGTAGACACAATGCCATCAAACAAAGCGCCTCAGTCACCAGCGACAGACACTGTGGTGCAAAAATGTGCCTCACAGCCACCAGCATCAGACCACACCATACCTCCTCCATGTTCATCAAATGATTCTGAGACTGTCAAACAATCATCAGAAAAGCACAAACAGGTGACCTCCGCACCAGTTAGCACTGAATCCACTCCTGAGCAGAAGGCTTCACTTACCTGTTCTTCATCGTCTGGCGTCACTAAAATCAGTGATAACAGCCAGCAGCGGTACAGCGTCCAATCAGAGTGCAAGCCAGCAGCTGAACATATTTCAAATGACACTGCGACATCACCTTCAAAACAAGTCAGGTAAGTGTACACAGAGTCTGTCTGTGAGGATTAAAGGATCTATGAACATCTGAGAGTGATGTTGTCTCCTTATCTGTCACAGACTGGAGCTGAGTGACAGCCTGATGTTAGCTCTGCATGCCCTGCAGAAAGCCCTGGGGGAACCTAATGCCTTCAGCCAACAAGGAGCAGTACGTGTTGAATCTAATTCACATTTCTCCACCAGGAAAATCAGCTCGCTGTCGTTACTTCTTTCTAGGAAATTTAGGAAGGTTCACTTTTAAAATAAATGACACAGACCAACCTCAAACAAGGAAACACAGCTACCCACAATCTGTGTATACTCAATAATTTAATTTATAATATATTTTAGTTTAGTTTGCCAACTCTAAATATTTACTAAAGCATAGCTTAAGATCTTTGATTATCTGCATGTTTGATTTAGGAAAGAGTTTATGCCGGATGCCCTTCCCATTTATCCTGGCTTGGGACCGGCACTAGGACTACACTAGATTGTTGCACCCCATGGCTGTAATACAAGATATTAAGTTAAAATAAGAAAATTCTTAACTTTGGTGTCATAATTTTTGCAAGTACCAGAAGATCAAACAACACATTAACTCAAAGCTTCTCCTGAGGTTTGGTTTCACATTTTTGATGTCGTCGTTGCTCTTGCATTTCTCCAGCCATCTGTCAAATGTTTATTTGCCTTAACAGTCCTCATTGTGTCTGATCTCAGAGGGCAGCTTACACCACAGTGCTGCAAGAGTGGCTACGTGTGTCCTGCCACAAAACGGCCGACACAGCTGTTGTCAAGGCCTACATGGACACCTTCGCCTCAATATCCCCTCAGCTGCTGGAGTTTGTCATAAATATGGCCGACGGCAACGGGAATACAGCCCTTCACTACACTGTCTCCCACTCCAACTTTCCCGTGGTGAAACTTCTGCTGGACACTGGTGAGTTCTGTGCTTTTATGAGAAAACAACAGAGGATCTGGAGAAAAATTAGATAATAAGAGAATTAAAATCTCATAAGACTGAAGAGTCAAAGTAAAGTGTTATAGTTATTTTTTATTATGATAATCTCTACAATTTAAGAAATGGTAAGAAGTCATATTAAATTATTAGTGGTAGCCTATTAAAATACAGACTCCCTCTTGAGATAATTAAGTCTCAATGGCTGTGGTAACGATCCCTTTTACTTTGCTGTGCTGCTGTTATATCACCTGTCAAATTGATTGGCCTCTTTACCTGACAGGCTTGTGTAATGCTGACAAGCAGAACAAGGCGGGCTACACGGCCATCATGCTGACGGCTCTGGCTGCCTTCCACTCCGACAGTGACCTTCAAACCGTCCTGCAGCTGCTGCGCACAGGGGATGTCAATGCCAAGGCCAGCCAGGTGTGCCCTCTGCTGCTCATTAGGGTTTACTGCATCTCCACACTAAAAAAAACCCCAGCGTCACACATTAGTACACGACAGCGACTGCATAAAATGGCTTATGTTTCAAAAGCTAATCATTACGAAAGTAAAATCTTTGCAGACAGCTGACCCATGGTCAAGTGCGTCTCGTAGTCAAAAGTTGTCACAACAGTGACACTATGTGGACAGTTAGAAAAGTACAAAACTGTAAAACTTTCATAGCCTCCCACTGGATCTTTTCAAACAAGAAGTGGGTAACCAGATCCCAACAAACTAAATGTGGGTTTTAGGGAAGAATTTCTTTGTAAAGGACAATGTGGGGCACGATATTAACCCTGGGAGGCATTTAGCATGTGAAGGACATATTTTATTTGAATCCAAATTTCTTAAGGAAATACAATGAGCTGAAGTTTCTACTTTTTTTTTTTTCTTTTTTTTACTCCCATGTATTTTTCTGTTTATTCCATAAACCTTTAAGACTGTAAGCATCTGGTTATCATTTGGTTTTCAGAGGGATACATCCAATAACAGGGACATTTTTTTCTGAGCTACATGTTTCTTATGAAACTGACAGATATCTGGAAAATATTTCTTGCACCAGTTGTACCCAGTTATTAGGATTTTCAGTCTTTATTTGTCTGAAACTTTTTATTTGTGACATTTTTGCACATATTCCACAAAAATCTGCATACCTTGTGATTTTGTGGGGATGTGCAATTTACCACCTTGGGCATGTGGCTTGTGCAGGTAGCAAAAGCCAGTGACATGCAGGAGACCAGTGATTACAGTCTTTGTTGCTTTCCTTACAGCCATTCAGTAAAAGCCACTCTAACTAATTAAATTTGGAACAATGTGGGACATGAGAACAAAGGATAAAAGTTGTGCATTTTTACGAAGCCAGTCTAGAAAAAATGGCCAGTTCTCATTTGCTCAACTGGTTTGATCCCTGTTAGCAATCACATCGCAATTTCTCTAGAAACTAGACCTTCTTCTTACAAGGGATTTTAAGAACTCTGCTCAAAATGTGTCTGCTGCAGCATGTACACAAATGCACTGTCTATGTGTCCACAGTTTGGGGTAGATAATGAGGGTAATTTTAAACAATGTGTGTTTATAGGCTGGACAGACAGCGCTGATGCTGGCAGTCAGTCACGGTAGAGGGGACATGGTGCGAGCGCTGCTGTCCTGTGGGGCACAAGTTAACATCCGCGATGACGACGGCTCCACTGCACTCATGTGTGCCTGTGAACATGGTCATGTGGACATTGTGCGTCAGCTGCTGTCAGTGCCAGGATGTGATGCCACTCTCACCGATAATGTAAGCATTCCAGTTCTGTCTGTGGTTACGGCGACTCCTTCCCAAACCCAGTGTCTCACCAATATTTTCTCATTGTATTAAACAGGATGGCAGCACTGCTCTGTCCATTGCCCTTGAAGCCAGTCAGAATGACATCGCTGTGCTTCTGTACGCTCACCTCAACTTTGCAAAGCCTCCTTCCCCTGTGAGTATCTAAATATGCTGCTAACACACAAAGTAGCCCTTTCCCACCAATATTCAACAATCCAAGAAATGTGTCATGGGAGTGATTGCCACTTTCCATGGCTAATAACGCATGAATAATTATATAATATTCCTGTTTGCATGCAACTCATCCAAACAGGATTTTGTCACATATTCAGCATGCAAACACATTTTCCCTCAATCATTCCTCCAACCAGTTTCTTTAAAATAAGCCTCCCTCCCACATCTGGGCAGTGTTGCAATGTTTGCAATATGTTGATATGCAAGAGTTGCATATGGTTCACGACATGCCTACAGAAATTAAAGTTGGCTTTGGGTTGAGCAAAAATAGCAAACAAGAAAATCTGTTTAAGCCAGAAACCAATTACCCACAAGCTTGCAGCTGTCAAACAAGTCACTGCCTAGAATACGTACACATTTTCACCTAATGTGGGCTTTATGGTGTCTGTTTGTGCAGCTCTTTGGCTAAACAGAACGAGAGATAGACATAACTTTGTCATATAATTTGACTTCTACCTGCTCCCCAACAAAACCTAAACTTCACTCACTCTTTTTAAGTTTCCTAAAGTAACAGCACAAAGTGAAAAAATGCAGACATGAGTCTGCTCATGTTTCTCTATCCTACCAACCATCTGCTACTCGTCTTTCAGGTATGAATCACTATCCCAGCCTCTCAGCTGGCTATTAGTTTGTGTATAACACGTAGCTGACCGTAAACAGGCAAGATGTGTCATAAACTACTATATAAACCCCAACTGATGGACAAATTCCAGATGTGCTTTATGCATTTAATTTCACAACCTGGCTAATAAACTACAACAAGTACTAACAAAGAAATTTTTTGGGAAAAACTGTATTTAACTGTCAGGAATGTGTAATTACATGTAATGTAAATGTGTATGATTGGTAATGTATGTTGAAAACAAAAGAAGGGAACCCAAGGACCAAGCTGTAGCTCAACCAGTTAATCATAGCCTAAGCACACCTGGCCCTGTGTTGCTCATCCGGGTAATTACTCTCAGTCAGCTCCTTCAGGACAAAGCACAGCACGATCAAAACAAAGCAGAGTCACCTAGTGAACAAATGGCCTGGGAGACAATACATTGTCTAAAGAATGCCCCTAACACATGAGTAATTCCGTGTCTTAACAAGAACATGCTTCAGTGGGATTAATTCTGAATATACAAACAGAATGTGCTGTTTCAATGACACATAATCAAATATAATATATTTTGTATTTAAAATGGTAGTGTAATATTAATGTGCATGTAAATGTAGTGATCAAGAGGTCCTTTACAGAAACCACTCATGGAAGAGAAAATATATGGGAAATATCTAAACCTGAGATTTTTCTTGGATTGGCAGTAGCAGCTGTGATTTTAATTTTACAAAATGTACAATTCTTCCCAGTGTTGCGTTCGTGGTTTCAGAGAGAGTGAAGCAGGAGATTGACAGATGGATTATTGCTGCAGCGATATGGACGCTACACCGATCTGGTGAAACAAAGCTGTCGATTTACCAATCAATCTGCATTCTTCCCTCACCTGTGGTTACGAGCTGTGGGAAGTGATTGAAAAAAGGAGAACATAGATACAAGCAGTAGGAATGAGTTTCCTATGAAGGGTGGTGGGTTATCTCTTAGAGGTAGGATGAGCTTGGTCATCCAGGAGGGGCTCAGAGTAGAGTTGCTTCTCCTTGCAAAGTATTTTGGGCATGGGAAAAAGCCCCGGGGCAAACCTAGGACACGTTGGGGAGACTACATCTCTCAGCTGGCTTACCTTGGTGTACCCCAATGGATGGATGGATTAACCATAATGAATTTGATTAAAAAGTTCTAAACTATAATAATTTTTTTTTTTTTTTTTTTTTTTTTTTTTTCCTGTTTTTCCC